>JAPSGF010000025.1:7232944-7250749 GCA_035772895.1 Perdix hodgsoniae
GGGGGGAGGTGAACTTTGTGTCCTGGTGGAAGGAAATACAAACAGGAGCGCAAACACGAAAACCACGAGATTTTCAAATTTCCAACAGTTTGATAACACATTTCCTAATAACACATGACACACCTAAATATATATGCATATATTTGAGCAGCTGAGTGCTGTCCTGTGACCGTTAGCCCCACAGTTGTGTCAGCTGTGTGGCTGTGGTACTGCTGGCTGAGGCCAGGCCACAAGGCCAGCGATAGGGGCTGCACACAGATCAGCCTGCAAAGCTCAGCGGGAACTGGGGCAGGGACTCGCTGAAGCAGGCTGATAATAAAAACAAAACAAAACAAATCAAAACAAAAAAGAACCACAAACAACCCACGTTTGATCAAGGCGAAAAAAAAAAAAAAAAAAAAAAAAGAAAGAAAAAAAACCAGGAACTAGTTCTGGCGATGCAACCCATCCATGCATAATGAACGAAACCGAGGGACTGCCATGTCCCTAAAGTGCCACCTAGTGGCACGCGGGACAGGCTATTTCTCTGTGCTTCGCTTAGAGGAGAGCACAATTAACAGCCGTTTGCATTATTCAGAGCCCGCAGACTGCTCCTGCTCCACAAAGTGGGCAGGCAGCAGGTGCTGACACCGTAAGCCCCAGTTCTTCAGAGTCCGTCATTTGCTGGCCATGCGGAAGCTGGATCTATGCGTTAATGATTTGCCAGCGGAGCTCTGAGGTCCCACCTACGAAAAAGTCTTTGCTTCTCAAAGTGATGGGCATCTGACACAAGTGCCCAAGCGTAAAGAATCTCCACGCTGCTGCAGTGGATTGCATCCGGGGCCTGACACCACTTAACCCTGGCAAAAGCCTTTTGTGTAACTACAACTTGCATCAATGCAAAGAAGGTTTGCTGATTCAACTAACCCGACCAAGTCCCCCAGGCAAGGCTTGAGAGGCTTTACAAATACGTTTACAAGACGTACAACAATAAGCTGCCTCCCTCTGTTACAGCAATAAGAAACTTTTCCTATATCTTGGAAATCTCTCAGTTACATCCTACTTTGTAAAACTCAACAATCTAAAGTCTTGACTATCTGGAGAGATCATACTGCTTATGCAATGTGGTCTTCCAAAAGAAAATTCAGTTACAATAGTGTGAAACCGCTCAGCTTCTGAAACAGCAAGTATTGGCATGGCTGGTTCCACATGCAGGCTTATAGTAGCTGAGTAAAGAAAATCTGCTTGTGTGTTCTACTAGCAGTACAAAAGACATTTTGCAGATCAGGACTGAAAATATCTTGATTTTGGAAAGCAGTGCTGAGTGACCACAGAAAAGAGCATCAATTTCTTCTTTGGTGAAGGACTGATGGTTGGACTAGGTTATGGGTGTCCAACATTTTGGCTTGCCTTTGCCACACTGAATGAAGAGGAATGAATCATCTTGGGCTGCATATATGTAGGTCACTCCGAAAATAATGCCTCCCATTTATTTACATGGAAATGACAACAGATATAAAGAGCATAATAACACTAATTGATAGAGCAAATTCTCAGCTACAGAACACTGTTCTTCTGCAGTCACCACCATGAGCTATGCATTGTCACCACCAATGAACAAGAGCCTGCATGCTGTGCTCGTAACAATCTGTACCAGACAATATGACCCACTGTCAGTGCCACCACTGCTGAAATGCACCACCCACCACCTCACTGTGCTCACATGCACTGGCTGGTCTTCAGAAATGTTCAGCAAGTATCAATGAATTTCAGCAGGTGCCATTTTTTCTGTATGGAGGATTTCAGTTCCATTTCTTTGCTCCATTCACATTTCTGTGTCAGTCACCATCGTGTCAGACTGCCCCTCTGCTGCCATCTGTCACATGGCAACAACATGCACTGAAATTGTGTGGGAATGTCCAACCTCTACTGCCGTACCACCAACATCTGCCCCTGATGTCATGGGCCAAGAGAATACAGTAGGAGGCATTACTTTTGGAGTTAATGTGTATAAGCATCAAAACATTTTAATTTCTAATATTTTTTACTAAAACATAAAGAAGGAGAGGAATAAATTCATAAAACTAGTGGGATACGTGGCCTTGTTTCTATGAAACAAACACAGCAGCCTGGTTCAATGGCAGCAGCTGGCATTCTCAGTGAGCTCTCAATGGGTTCCTCAGACATTTTTGATGACATTTTATTCTTTGTGTGCTTCACCCTTGAAAATAGTTGTTCACAAATGTATGTAGTGCCAAAATGCAAGGATACAATGGACGTGACTGTGAAGTGAGTGGCATTTCTCTCTGCCAAAATAGGGATTATAGAAGTCCAGAAGTGAGATACGATTGGCTTTTGATTTAATACCTGACTAAAGATTCCATCTGAAAATTTGCAGGTCATGCATTTATGCTGATTGAAAATGAAGTCACAAACTTACCAAGAAACTGATTATTTTTTGGCAATCTTGAAACCTGATCTCAAATTCCTGTATCAGAATGGAAAGCACGGCTGCATATTTTTCATTGTTCAGAGCACCGTGCTTAGCCAATGAATCAAAATCCATACAAATATTAGCCACTGCTTGATTGAGCACTGCACCGTGCCCCATGCCGTGGCTTCAGCCCTGGGTCTAGGCTGGGCCACTCAGTAGGGCACATCCACCACCATGATGATGTGGGGCAGCAGTGGCTGCAGCATGTGCTGTGCTGGGCCATGGGTTGGACATATCTGGACTAGATTGTTTAGTGATCTTTTCCAACCTTAATTATTATATGGTTCTTCCAAGTCTCCTGAAGAGTTTCCCTTTGCCTAGATCAACATCCAGTTATTAAGAGGTGGTATCTCCTTCTTCTGTACTCATACATTCCCCCATTCTTGGTAAAAAGAGCCCTATCCTCCTCATTCTTTCTGACACAAGATAAAATTGGCCAATAAAGTCTCTGTAAAATGGTCACAGCCTGAGACCAACCTATGGCCAATACTGAGCATTAGGACAGACAATTCCTCATCATTAGGGAGAGCTTTAGGAACTGTGAATGCGCTCTGTCTCATGGTCTGATCTTGGACCAAACAGTCATAACCTTCTCACTGCTCCACAAGACAATACTTTACAGTACCTTTCTAAAAGATCATGCAACACTCACCTAAGTGCTAAGGGCTCTGAAAAATCTTCTTAACTGTACAAGAATGTAGTAAGAACATACACTACTTTACAATTTGTTCTTTTCTTACATTTCCAATTGTACTTTTTTGTTGTTGCTTTTTTGTTTGTTTGTTTAGCAATGCTGGATAATATTTAGACTTCACACTTGTTTTTCAAGACAGGTCCAGTCCATAAGTGGTCTCCCACAACAGAGGGTCCTCATGAAGTTTTCACTGTTCTGTTATCTGAGAGCTTTTTGCAAGAGGTAAAATATATATATTTGATCTTCTCCACAGTTTAGTCCAGTCCACACTTACATTCAGGCTAACTTTGCACAAGGAAATAGCACCACTGTAGTCAATGGCACCACTTGCAGAAATGAAATTATCTCTGTGCATTCACTCGAATAGTCTGGAACCATTATCTATGCAGTGTCACTGCTTAGCTTTACAAAAAAAAAACAAAAAACAACCTTGAGAACAGTTTACCTGTATGAAAAAGTAGGATACTAAATACGCTTAACGCTCAGTATGTGCTCATCGCAATCTTCTATCATCTCTAAGTAAATTCATTTAAGAGGTATTTTTCTCCTTTCCAAACATTCACTTTTTTTCTGTGTTTAGTGGCAATTTCTAAGAAGTCAAGATGTCTCAATTCCAGTTTCTGTGAATCTAGTCTACCCCACACTGAATCATCAATTTATTTTATTGCTTGTTACAGAAACTGAAAAATGATAAGACAGAAAGAAAACCCACAGGGATGCAAATGCAACAAGCTCCTGGGGTCTCAGTGTGCCGTTGGCTTCCACAGCACACTGTACAGCCCTGAAGTTTTGATAAGCTTTTTCTTTCCCTGAGCTATCCGAGGGCTGCCGATAAGGTTTAGGCAAAAGGCAGCAAATACAAATAAACTGCTGCAACATTCAGCCCATTCGCAAGGAAAGAATAGGACAGATGGATGCATTAACAACAACCTGTTTCAATACTCCACTTCGACAAAACCAGATGAATGAGAACTAGGAAGAGGTATGCGCCTTCCACATGAGATACAGGCATTGGATTCCTGCCTTGCTTTGTTCTTGATTTTATGATAAATCTGAAGCCAAATTCAAGAAGTTACTACAACACATTTTAATTAAAATACTCACTTTTATTCCACCACCACTCTCCCAGAAATCTCTTCAGAAAGGATTTTATGGCAACCATCAGCTATTTCCCAAATTCAATTCTAACTGCACTAGTTTCTACCACTTCTCAAACCATAATTTATTTTGCCTAGCCATTTCAGATTTAATATATAATTTTCATGACAGAAGAGGATAATCCATTTGTATTATATTAGAGTGGCAGATGGCGAAGTCTTTCATGCTATAGAAGGCATTCAGTTTTATTATAGTTACAGGCTTCTTCAGTACCTAATGCACTGATTATACAATATATGTTAATCTGCAGCCAAAACAGTGGAGACAATCAAAAACCCCCATCGTTTTCTTGCACAGTGATTGCAAACTAAACAAGTATCTTTCGGTTCAGTATAACATGGCTGCTTGGGAGAGAACCATCATGTATATGAATAGTGGACTGCCAAAAGCAAAATCGTTTTTTTTTTCTTTTTTCCATAACAAAAAAGTTCCCTCTCATAAAGGTCCAGATGTCTTGCCAGCAGGACATATTCCTCATATAATTTTACACAGTAAGAAGGCACCTTAGTTGGCTGCATGTTTTTTCCAAACAGCCCCATAACGGAACTCAGCAAACCCTCTCTCATTCTCTTAGCAACTCAGGCTTTACCCAGATGTCAAAGGTATAGATTACACAAGGCAACCAGGGGACCAGGCATGGGTTATTTTGGTCAAAGTGAGGGAAAAAAAATACATTACCTAAGAGAGACTTCCCAAGATCAGCCTGTTAGCAGTTATTAGCAGAGGAGATCCCCAGGACCAGCTCCCAGCATGGAACCATCATGTGGCCATTCCACTCAGGAATCTGGGAGCTCTCAGCAGGATGGATGGGAGCCCTTCCTTCCCCACCTCTTCAACTCAGCACCACAGATCAGCATGGGCACACTTAATTTGCTGTTACAGACATTTCTTGAACTGGGTCCCAGTTTTCACTTGCAATTTCTGATGATGAATGGCCAAAGGGCTTTGAGGAATTAGAAGTATCAAGTAACATTCTGAGAGCAGAACATTCAATAAGTTAAGAAGAATAATATCTTAGTTTTCCAACAAAGCCAGGTGCCTGTAACTGGGAAGGGTGATCCACCTATCATTCCTCACAGCATTATGTTTCCATGATTTCACCAAATCAATAGTAACTAATGTTAATGATGGCCTCTCAACTGACAGCTTAACTCTGAGCTCATATAACATAGTGAGATTTTAATATTTAGGGCTGCAAGGTACTCTGGATGCTTCACAACTTACTTATGTTAACAACTGCCTACCTCCTTCAACTTCAGAACACTGCCTTAGTCTGTAATTTTTGTTAGTGCCCATCAAAACTGCAAGCATGGAACTGCTGGCAGGTTCCAAGGTCTCAAGAAAACAAAAGTCCAGCACAAATCAGAGCTAATTTGCAACAGGCTTAAAAGTTAGGCTCTGGGGAAAGGGACCAAGAACATGGGTTTTTTTTTCAGCCAAGATATACAGGGTTTTCTTCCAGTCCCACAGTTTTCAAATCCCCTTATGCTGTACCAGCAGGATACCACCACTGCAGGACAGGAAGATACTAAAATAGAGTAATTTAAATAAAGGAATGTTGATCTAATTGGGCAATGCTGCAGACAGTGAGTTATGTTGGAAAAAATCCTGAAGTTTTACTTGCTCTTCAGTGCTCATCCACAATTCCTATTAACAGAAGTATGTCACTAAATCTTTCATATAAGCAATGGCAGTAAATGGCTTCTGTATGCTTAAAAGCCAAAAGCAATAAACTTCATTTTGTTTTCCATTACAAAAAATAATAACAGAGGCTTATGTGAGATGCGCACACACGTTTCGTTCCAGCTCAGTTCCAGTGGAATGTTACTCACAGCACCCAAAGTTATTTCCTGTTTGAAATCTGTACCACTGAAAATCAGCAGTGTACGCTGCTGCCTTCCTATTGTGATTCCTACACCATGCTGAATATTTCAACAAGCTGTAGGTTGCCTGTTCTACGTACTATCACCTGGGGGGTCCAAAACACCTAATAAGTTGTGCCTTAAAGAAAAAAAATAGACCAGAAAAGCCATAGGTATAGCAGGTATAGCAGGTATAGGTCCTGTCCTAAATCACTGCAATAGCTTGCAGCATATTCTGGTCACAGGATGAAGGAAAACTGATACAAATACAATTATTCTTAAGCCCAAGAGCTACTACAGATTTGCTAACTGTAAGATGTGCTATTACAGAAGACGTCAGTTAAGTTGCACACAAGCAAAGTAGTAAAATGAAAACACTTTAAGACAAACATATTAAACAAAATAAAACTCTAGACTTTATATAAGCCTGTTTCCATACAAACTCTTTCTAAGTGCCCTGCACAGAAGTTAGACAAAAAACAATTTATTTTTTTCTTTCAAAAGAAAAGCAACATGAATTGATGGTTGTAATAAAGCATTTCATACCACATTTCACAACATCTTACTGGAAACATCAATTCAAAACAGTTCACAGAGCAGAGAGATATGAGTTGCAATTTGAACTAAAAGATCATAAATCAGAGATAATGGAAAAAATAAGTTGCAGTACCTCACCACACTATGTAAACTTGCCTTTTGTCCATCTTTATTTAACTCATTTGCAGTCACCACAACCACTTCAGATGAGAGCATCACTGCATTAAAGAAATGCTTGGTGAAAGTTCTGAGGAAAACCTGGGTACAGGTTATGGATTGATGGAGATATAAAGTTGACAAAACACTGACTTTGGCAATGGAGAAAAATATGAAGGAGATGGAGTTACTGAGGCAACCTGATAGCGCCATTTCAGTATCTAAAAGGAAGCTACAGGAAAGAAGGGGACAGACCCTTTAACAGGGTCTATGGTGATAGAACAAGGGGAAATGGTTTCAGGCTTAAAGAGGACAGATTTAGATTAGATATAAGGAAAAAGTTTTTTACTGTGAGGGTGGTGAGACTCTGGAACAAGTTGCCCAGAGATGTGATGGATGCCGCCCCGTCCCAGAAGACATTCAGGGTCAGGCTGGATGGGGCTCTGCGCACCCTGATTATCTGTGTTGTCCCTGTTCATTGCAGAAGAGTTGGACCAGATGGACTTCAGACGTCCCTTCCAAATCTAATGATTCTACAAGTTACCACAGCTTTTTAGAGGCCATCCAGAAGAAAGAAAGAATGAATCCACCAACCTACAGCTGGTGCAGAGGTAAGAACAGCCACAGTCACATCTGTGAAGGTGTTTCCCTATCAGAGGCAGGGCTGACAGCATTGACCCACACCAGAGAAGACAGCCCCACTGCTATTTCCCTATAAACTGGCCGATTCATCTCAAGTTCTCAAGATTCCAGCCTCTCACAGTAAGACTGCACTGAGCTACAGAGTGGAGGCCACAGCAATAGCAGCTGTCAGTTTCAGCTTGTGCCACTCTCATCCAGCACTCCAGTCCTTCTCCCCCATTACTCAGCTGGCTGTGCTGTGGAGGCAGAGCTGGATGTGGAAATAATTTAAGAAGGTTGCAATATGACTGGAGATATTTGGCATGCTGTGACTAAGCAGCATTTCAGCAACTTGCTGAGCAGGATTACCTTGGAGGATCTGACAGGAAAAATAATGTTTCCCTAAAGGTTGAAATAAATTCTACTAAAAACAATAGCAACCGTAGGCCAAGATCAAGAAACTATTTCTACATTGCTATTAATTAAGCTATCCCTTGGTAGCTCTGTTTAATGCACTTTAGCCTTTATATCACAGGAGTTCTCTAATCTGACTCTGAAGAGCCAACTGGCCCCCATGCTGGTTCTCATCCATCCATAGAAAACTGCAGTACTCAGAAGAAACTATTTCCCTCTCCCCCTCCATAAGCTGATTTCCAAACTTGAGCCAAAACAATCACACACAAGCATACTTACATAGTGCACAACCCCTGAAATATGTGAGGCTCACTTCATTTCCAAGGTATATTTGTCATTAGCAGTACTTACCTGCAGGCATACAGCACAATGTTAAGGCAGTGCAATAGGATTTTTAATAACGCTGCTGAAAATTAAGTTAAAATGGAAATTTAAGAAGAGATTGGTAAATCCTGGAACAGGAAAAAGCTGAATGCATCATTTCAACATCATGGCTTTTCTTCATATTTTGATCCTGCCTCTGTTTTGAAAGGATATCCTTCCCTCTTTCTTCACACTCTTTAAATAAAGGGCCCCACTGGACTAACATTATCCGTATGTTTATTATTGCTTACGTGCTATTAGTAAGGGTCAGCTAAGCTGAATTATGACCTTATCACATATACTTTCCTACTGTCTGTTACACAGAAGGGCACATTTGGTGATAAATTAAGCAAAATGCGACAAGCATTATATTTATTACATTTTCAAGAACTGGGTTTATGTATATTTTTGCTAGATCAAAAGAATATTTTGATATTTAATAAAATGCTTTTAAAAAATCATCAGAAATCAAATAAGTAAATGTAAGTGATGCATGTAAACAAAGTATCAGCTATATGTTAAATACTGAACAGGCACAGAAACCATGCCTTCTCTTTTTTTTTTCTCTTTTTTTTTCTTTTTTTTCCCCAGAAAACAGACTTTTGTATTGGAAAGGAGTGGATCGAGAATTTCATGTGTGACTCTTCTTGTGTTTGTGGCATTAGAAAGGTCCCATTCCCCATGACCCAGTGTAGGAAGAGAGTAGTTGGTTCAGACTCCTCTCCAGTGACTATCAGATGAAGCAGAAACGTGATGGGTACACTAAGGTGCATGGACATTAGCAGTAGGGTTAGTGCCACACTGACTTGGGGGAATTATGCAGGTTCAAACAAGAGTACCCTACAGTCCTCAAGGCAAAAACTAGCTGCACTCAGACAGAGCTAAAAGGGAGCAGGGCAAAAAAAGAGGAATGAGCTGCTGGTACAGTTGTGAGTAGCAGCAAGCCCCTTATCATTTCCATCATGAACACAGTGCAACAGGAGTTGCTCACAGGCAGGCTCCTAAGAGCAGATCCAAAACTCAAGTGATAATAATAACAGTTTCTGGCCCAATGAAGGTACCTTGCCAAGCTTTTATACATAACGGGCTGTTAGCTTCCCTGTGGCTATGTCATTTGTTAAACACCTCACCTAAAAGAGCTATATATGAAGCATACTGCTGTCTAAGATTTGCCAGAGCCGACAATGTAACACTGCCTAAAGTATGAAGAAGTATCTGAATGCAGATACACACAAATTCATCAATTCTGCACTGTGCTGTGGTTGCACGATACTCTAAATTACAAACCAACACACAAAAATCATCTAAAAGCAAAACAAAAGAAAAGCACTACTAATGGTTTCAAACTGAATAACATCACTGGCATGGGATTCACTTCCTTTTAGCATTGTTTTTCAAATCAGTGGTTGACACTCTTAAAAGCTGCAGCTCCCTTAAGAGATACCCTCTGAGCATTTGAAGCTTGAGAAGAAAACAACTGGTATCAAGCCCATTCCTATCAGGCATCAGACTCCTGTTAGTAGAGTAGCTTTATTAGCATTTAATTTACAGTTTTGTCTAGTGGGTACATATAAGCTTCACTACAAAGAGATTTAATTAGCCTGTAATTTGAGACTGCAACACACTGGATAGAAAGACCAATGGAGAAGGACATGCATGGAATTGCAGAGCAAACTGTGAAGTTACATTAACTTGGAAGCAAGAATAGCTACAATGTCCAAGCCAACTTGTGCTAACCACTGCAAGAGCAAAATAACCAAGCAAACAATATGCAGCAAAATGTTGAAAGCTTGCCCATACCTGAGATACAGAAGGTCGAGGGGGCAGTGCAGGTGGTGGTGGGGGCAGCCAGCCAGACCTCACAGCTGAACAGAGAAAACAAAAAACAAACATTAACTTAATTACAAATAAAACCAAAATTTATTTCCATAATTCACAGTGATGAGACAGCATTCAACTTGTTAGTAACAGAAACCAAACAATATTGAGGAAACCCTGTTTGAAATAACTTTCTCCAATGCTTCTAAAATGAGCAGTGATTTAATTACTGTAAAAAACCACAACGTTGTGATAAAAAGCAGAGATGGAAGACAGTCAGCCACAAAAGCCTTAACTAAAGAAGTCCAATTCCAGTTAAAAAACACCAGGAAGAGAGTATATATATTATTGGTACTTTGTTTTCTGTCCTTAACATCATGGCCTTTTAAAAAAGCAATGCTTAGTATCTAACGTGGGGTTAGAGTTCATTGAATTATAGAATGGCCTCAGTTTGAGAGGAGCTTAAAGACCATCCAGCTTCAGCCCTGCTACTGTAGGCCCTTAGTAAGGACACCTTTCACTAGGCCAGGCTGCCCAGGGCCCCATCCAACCTGGCTTTGAACACTTCCAGGGATGGAGCACTCACAGTTTCTCTGGGCAGCCTGTGCCAGTGCCACACCACCATTTTATGAAGAACTTCACATGTGATCTAAATCTAACCTCTTGTATTTTAAAATCAATATCCCTTATTCTACAAATCTTAGCAAAAGTCTCTCCCAGCTTTCTTAAAAGCTCCCTATACATACTGGAAGACCACAGCAGGGTCTCCCTTGAGCCTTCACTTCTCCAGGTTAAACAATCAAATTTCCCTCAGCCTTTCTTCACAGAAGAGGTGCTCTAGACTTCTGATCATCTTCTTCATCCTCAGTTCCCTCCACATAGAGCAAACTTCGCTCTGGAGCACAGCCTATAATGAAAACATTTGCCATGGAATTAGAAAAATAAAAGCCTAAACCTCAGGTATTCAACTTTTTTTGCCTGTCTGGGTCACACTGAATGAACAGGAATCATCTTGGGCAACAAATACTTAAGTAATGCCTCCCATTTATTTCCATGAAAACTACAACAGATATGAGCACCATAAGACTAATTGATAGAGCAAATTCTCAGCTACAGAATCACAGAATCACAGAATCATCAAGGTTGGAAAAGACCTAAAAGATCATCCAGTCCAACCATCACCAATACTCCCCAGCTAAATCCTATCCCTCAACACAACATCCAAACGTCTCTTGAACACATCCATGTTCGGTGACTCCACCACCTCCTTGGGCAGTGCATTCCAATGCCTGACCACCCTTTCCGAGAAGTAATATTTCCTAATGTCCAGCCTGAATCTCCCCTGGCACAGTTTGAAACCATTGCCTCTAGTTCTATCACTGTGTACACGAGAGAAAAGGCCGACCCCTAGCTCACCACAACCTCCCTTCAGGAAGTTATAGAGTGCTATAAGGTCTCCCCTGAGCCTCCTCTTCTCCAGGCTGAACAATCCCAGCTCCCTCAGCCGCTCCTCATAAGGCCTGTGCTCCAGGCCCCTCACCAGCTTCGTAGCCCTCCTCTGAACACGTTCCAGGGCCTCAATGTCTTTCTTGCAATGAGGGGCCCAAAACTGAACACAATACTCGAGGTGCGGCCTCACCAGTGCAGAGTACAGGGGGACAATTACCTCCCTATTCCTGCTAGTAACACTGTTTTTGATGCAAGCCAGGATGCCGCTAGCCTTCTTGGCCACCCGGGCACACTGTCGGCTCATGTTCAGCCGAGCATCAATCAACACCCCCAGGTCCGTTTCCTCCACACAGTCCTCCAGCCACTCCGCCCCAAGCCTATAGCGCTGCCTGGGGTTGTTGTGGCCAAAGTGCAGGATTCGGCATTTGGTCTTGTTGAACCTCATCCCCCTGGCTTCAGCCCAGCTCTCCAGCCTGTCCAGATCCCTCTGCAGGGCCTCGCTACCCCCAGGCAGATCCACACTCCCAGCCAATTTGGTGTCGTCTGCGAACTTACTGAGGGTGCACTCAATGCCC
This sequence comes from Perdix hodgsoniae, assembly GCA_035772895.1. Taxonomy (NCBI): domain Eukaryota; kingdom Metazoa; phylum Chordata; class Aves; order Galliformes; family Phasianidae; genus Perdix; species Perdix hodgsoniae. Next base: position 7,245,065 of record JAPSGF010000025.1, read on the forward strand.
TCATCCAAGTCATCAATAAAGATACTGAAGAGGACAGGCCCCAGTACCGACCCTTGGGGAACACCACTCGTGACCGGTCGCCAGCTGGATTTAACTCCATTCACCACCACTCTCTGAGCCCGGCCCTCCAGCCAGTTCCTTACCCATCCAACAATGTACCCGTCCAAGCCACGGGCTGCCAGCTTCTGCAGGAGAATACCGTGGGAGACAGTGTCAAAGGCTTTGCTGAAGTCTAGGTAGACCACATCAACAGCCTTTCCCTCATCCAGCAGATGGGTCACTATATCATAAAAGGAGATCAGGTTGGTCAAACAGGACCTGCCTTTCATGAACCCATGCTGGCTAGGCCTGATCCCCTGGCCATCCCGCACATGCCGCATGATCTCCCTCAAGACAATCTGTTCCATAACCTTCCCTGGAACCGAGGTCAGGCTAACAGGCCTGTAGTTCCCCGGATCCTCCTTACAACCTTTCTTGTAAATGGGAGTCACGTTGGCAAGCAAACAGAACACTGTTCTTCAACAGAGTCACCGCCGTGAGCATTGACATGACCATGTTTTTCAACACCATCACCACTGATGAACAGGAGCCTACACACCACACTCCACACTCATAACAATCTGCACCAGCATAGGTGACCCACTGTCACTGTCACCATTGCTGGAAAGCACCACCCACCACCTCACTGTGCTCGCATCCACTGGTTGGTCTCCAGAAATGTTCAGGAAGCATCACTGAATGTCAGTATTTTTTCCATATGGAGGATTTCAATTCCACTCCTGAGTTTCATACACATTTCCATGTCAGACACCAGGTTCTGTGATTTCTGATTTTCTGTCAGATTTCTGTGTCAGACTGCCCCTCTGCTGCCATCTGTCACACTACAACAACATGTACTGAAATATCAGTGGGAATGCCCAATCTCTACTCCTGTACAACCAACATCTGCCTCTGATGTAATGGGACAACATCATAAAACAGGAGGCATCACTTTTGGAGAAACACGTGAAAAATATACAACATTGTTAATATACGTTACAAAGCATTTTAGTTTCTAATATTTTTGTTAAAACATTAACAAAAAGAGGGGAACAAAATCACAGAACTAGTCAGATATGTGGCCTTGTTTCTAAGAAAACAAACACATCAGCCTGGTTCGACGGCAGTGGCTGCCATTCTCAGTGGGATCTCAATGGGTTCCTCAGAGATTTTTGATGACATTTTATTCCTCTTGTGCTTCACTCTCGGAAACAGTTGTTCACAAATGTATGTAGTGCCAAAAAGTGATGACATGAATAATACATGACTGTGAAGCACAGGGTATTTCTCCCTGCTAAGACAGGGATTATAAGAGTTCAGAAAAAAGATATGATCAGATTTTTGAGTTGAGTATCTGACTGCACCTCCATTGACTTCATTCAAAAACTTGCAGGTCATGTATTACATCAACTGAAAATGGTGTCGCAAACATAAACGGATAATTTTTTTTGCTATCTTGAAACCTATTCTCAAATTCTTTTATCAAACCAGAGAGCAAGGCTGCATATTCCTCACTGTTCAGAACCCAGAGTTTAGCCAGTTGCCTTCACTTCAGTCAGCACTGAACAGCACTGCCCTCCATACCCTGGTTTCAGCTGAAACATTAATAGCATAAATAGTGCACTGACAGCACCATGATGGTGTGTGGCAGGGGGTGAGCTGCAGTGTATTGTATCTGTATGCTGTTGTCATTACTCACTGAAGGTATTCTAAAGGGAGAAGAAGAAGTAAGGGGAGGAAGGTGAACCTTTGATGATCAGTTCTAGGCCTCTTTAGCATAACACAATTTCAGCTTTTATCCTGAACTAGCACAAAGGAAGGTAACAATCACAAAGGTCCAGCTGCAGTTTGATTTCCTTAAAATACATAAAACCAATGATGGGAAAATAAAGATGAGGTTTTCCAAAGGCAGCTGCAGAGAGAAGGACTGGGCCAACACAGAGAAATCATAAGGACTGATGGTGGTTTACCCTCCCCAGGTTCCTGTTGCACTGAGTGCTCAGCACTTGCACTGGTAAAGAGGCAAGACAGTCCATCTTGCACTGTTACTTGAACAGTAAAAAAAAAAAAAGCAATATTAAACACAGAAATGCTTCCCACCACAATAATGCTAAAACAAGCAATTACATTTTTACACTTTTTATTTCTATGTATATTTTAAAAAGCCACAAGACCATTACAAGCCTTGTTACAGCATAGCCACTTACATATTTTATATACCAAACCTAAAAGTGTCTACATGGTTGAAAATATGAAGACAAAATGTATTAACCATTTAGCTGTTGACATGAAAGTAAAAATGAGTGGATGAAATTATTGAGAACAGCCACACTGACTATAAACAGTTTTCAAGAGTTTTAGGGTTTAGTGTGCATGGTGGTCACGGGTTGACAGTTGGACTCTGTGACCTAGGAGGACTTTTCCAATCTCAATGGTTCTATGATTCTATAGTATTCTGGGATTTTACCTCTAGAAGATGTAAAATCATCATTTCTCAAATCAAAATGAAGCCTAATACCACTGCAGACAGTGGCAGACAGAGATAGGACAATTACAACCCAGCTGAGGTTAAGCAAGGGAGCCACTAACACACCTACAGGTGTGAAAGAGATCTGGGAAAAAAAAACCAGCACAGATAAAGCAATTACAATGCTTTATCTTGCATTAAGTAGCTCCATCTATTAGGTCACTGCAACACCACCAAGATGCCCTCTCCACCACACTCTCCATCCCTCTTCCACACAATCAGCCTTCAGAAATGAACAGCAGAGTAAGGCGGCTTCCTTTCTTTCAGTCTCAAATTCAGATTATTATTTTCTTTATCTGAGCATTGGCAGTGCAGATACCGAGCTTTAGCAGTTACAGATATTAACGATATTTGAATATGAACATAATCCAACTCAAACACAAACGCTCTGTAGGTCAAGCAGCTGCACGCTTCAACAGCAGCAAGTACATATGCTCAATTCAATGTTTATTTTCAGGAAATCTTGTGGGAGCTGTCATTCAGTGAGTGGACCTTGCCTTCCCACCACCACTACTGCTTGATCACCGAGAGGTGATCACCTCTGCAGGCCAAACAGTTCAGGCAAAGAGCACAAGCCATGCAAGCTGCCTAATGAGCATGGCACTGCGCAGGGCGCTGCTGCCACGATGAAATCAAACTACAGGCGATGCCCACAGCTGCTCCTCTTGCCCTGCCCAGAGCATGTAGCCCCTCCAGGCCCCATATTTTCAAATACGCTGGCTTATGCTTCAGCAGTCCCTCAAAAGTGCTATGGAAGCAGTGAAAAGCAGCCTCAGCTTGAGCACTGCTCTAAAGATGAAGCACCTGCTGTCCTGCTCCCCAACTCTTCCAGCTCACTGATATACCTAGAAAAGCAGCAGGGAATGTTTTAAGCAGCCAGGCGCGCTAGTCTGGCTGGAAAAGCACATCTGATGTGGTGGCAAAGCCCTACAAACTATGAAGCCCCGAAAGACTACTAGGATTAGCCCCCACCAAAATTTCAAAGGGAAATGGTCAAATTGAAAACAGAAAAAAACACTTCTTCAGCTTTCAAAACAGGCCATACATTAATTTGGCATTAAAGAAGTTATATGCCTACACCATGTGCATCTGACCCAGTTTCCTCTACTTAATCCTGCAAATTCTAACTTAAGCTACGCATGAAATATTCATAAAATTCCTGCTGGTGCAGAACATCTTTGGCCTGTTGGTAGAAGGAAATCATGCTGATGTGAGCACAATTGCTAGTTAGTTAAATTTTGAGGACTAATAACAACTTACTGAAAAAAAAATAAAAGCTATTTTCCACACAAGGCAATGAAAAAGAAATTTAATGGCAGATGATATGTCCTTCAGCTTCCTTTTGCACCATTACTCTAAAAGAGGGCAATATTGAAAGGTACTCCTCAATTTGTATGCATATCAGCAGGTAACTTGTACTACTAGGCTACTCTAGAATGCTTCCCGTGTTGGGGGAAAGCCTCACACTGATGGGTTCTTGCTGTTAGAAAGCAAACATAAATACAGGGGGAGGGAAGTCTGGTCCCAAAGAGAAAGGAAGAGCAGCCATCAGGTAAATGTCATATTATCAGATGCACACCCCAGAGCGTGGGGTGAAAGAGAAAGCTGCGTGTTAATGCTCTTTGGAAACAAGTCCCCATATCCTGCATAAAGGCAGAGAGAACTAGAGGGACATGGATATGCATAAAAGGACCACAGGGTAAGATGGAATAACCTCCCTTCAAACAGTTATCTAATGCTTGGTCTGCTATTATCCTTACGTATTTCCCTACAAGATATACTACAAAATGTGGTAATTCCACCCTTCAGCTGCTCTAAAAACACCAATTCCCCCTGCCCCAACCAGAACTGCGCCCCCATTACACCTCCAATGGTAGCGATGTGATCCCAATGGCCTAGGAGACGCAAGCCAGATGCACAGGCCCCACCTGTCTTCCAGCCCATTTTAACAGGACTTTGAAATGCATCCCCACATGAAAGAAACTAAGCAATTACAAAAAGCAAGGAACTGCATCAAAGGAGTGCAACCCTTTGCAGGTGTAAGGAGCAAGAGGTACCCACAGAATTTCCTCCCTGAAGGAAGACTGCAGGAAAGGTGTTCATAGTCCCAGTACGCCCACAGGTGTGTCACTGCTATGCAGCTTCGTGGTGACTACACCACAGTGAGCAATGCAAATGAAGTCTCAAAGATAGAGTAGAAGGACTGTTCAGTTACCAGTAAAAGACATTTAAGTACATCCCAATGTCTGCATCACAAGTATTGCTGTAAATGATAGCATTTTCACGCACTAGTTACTCCTGCAAAGGCAGTGATAAGACTTTCAGGCAACAACCACATCTCTCAGCATGTTTACACATAACAGTGGACTATCAGCATGGCAAGAAGCCAGGACCATTTTCCTGCCCTACTTCAGCAATCACAAGGTTTCAATAGCCCTAACAGGTCACCACACTAGATAAAAAAGCAGGTTTTCCAATATGAAGCTAGATTAACATTTTAAAACAAACACCGAGATATAATTCTACATTCTGAGAATGGGGCACATCATCCTATCCAGCCAAGCCGCTCTGCCTCCAACCTCCGTAGCACACAAGACAAATCCTCTGTTCCCTTGCTGTTATTTGACCAAGGAAGAGTAGTCCAAAGAAAAAACACAAATTTATCCTAGTCCTGTTAAACCTATGGCAAACAGGCCTTTGGCTCACCATGTATGGCAGCAGGGAATGATGCCAAAATTAAGGTGAGACAAAATTGGGTCCTTGGGATCTGTTAGATTAATCTGTAAGAGAACTGGCTGCACCTCTTTCACCCAATCAAACAAAAAATCTGCCATAATAGACTGAAATGCAGGGCACGTGCTATTTAAAAAATAAAAAATAAAAAAAAATTCATAGTGAAAACCAGCATAGAAAACTATATTTCCTGAAACATATCCATGCCAGATATTATTAATTTCATTCATATTCTTTGCAGCTGTATTCCTTCCTGGTTTCAATGTCTACCACTTAACTCTAGGTATCACCTCAGACAAATTAAAGCTGATGAGTGAAATAATGCACTTCAAATCATCTGAGCTGAATGTGTACATAAGCAATGCCTTTTTTCATGAAGGGTGGTT
>JAPSGF010000025.1:7255749-7294541 GCA_035772895.1 Perdix hodgsoniae
GTGGTTTCCCTGGGTTAAGAGCCACTTTGCATATTTCTAGCCTGGGTAAAACTAGTTACTGCTAGGAGCCTGTGCTCACCCTGATCTGGCCCTTGCAGCAGTGGCCCGAGCTCTACACATCCTTCATCCCACAAATAAAAAGGCACTCATAGTTTGGCTGCTCCTCCTACTTCAGGTGCCATTCCCAAAGGAAGAAAAGGCCCTGTGTTTGTCAGATGGTGCAGTCCTACAGCAACTTAATTAATCCTAAATCCGGACTGCCCTCGTTCAAGGGCTGGACTTAAGTTCAGGTTCTTGTTTCTATTCTGTTCCTGTAAGACCACTCCTTCTGCAGCCGGGCTGGGACTTAAGTTGAAAGAAAACAATCTGATAGAGTTCCTCTGGCTGGTGCATTTGGTAGCTTTCAGGTGGAAGCCAAAGGTCAGCACAGTATGACCACCTCTGTTGGATCAAGGAAGAGAGAGCCTGCATTGCAAATTTACATCAGCCTATGCAGCCTCAGGGTGCAAAGCTCCCAGATCAGGTTTAACAGAAGAACATTAATTTTGCCAGGAAGCGAATGATCTACAATACAGAAACAGCTGTAAGAAATAACCCAAAACAACAAATGATTATACTGAAAGAGTTCTCAACAGTTGCTTTGGTGCCCAGTAGCTTGAAAGCTGGCATTTCTGCCCTTCCACTCTGAGGCTAGTTTGGAAACTTCTTTGAGGTATTTTTCCTGCTTCTGTTGCCAAAAGCAGACCACAGAAAAAAGTTCTAAGTTCAAAATCCAATTTGTGTTTACTTATGTCTTATAAAACTTTCCTCTTTTTCAATGAAATTGGAATACTTAGGTATTGCATAACAGATATCCTTCCCTGCACCCCTTCCTTATTTACCTTCCTGTACTCCAGTACAGTGATTGTGAAATAACCTTCTTTCATAAGAGATCTGATTTATGAATTCTCACTAATACATCTTTAGAAAGTTGCAGTAAGAAAAAAAAAACAACAAAAAACTGAAAGGCTGTACCCAGTAAAGTAAATTTACTGAAGGACTCCTGTAAGGTGATTGTGAAATACCTGCTTTTGTCCATGGATCCATCCTAATGATCTGCTCTTCTGTAAACCATCCCATTTTCAAATTACTGTTTTCTCTACTTGTTCCTTTCCTGTGTGTTTCTGTCTGGGGACCACTTCTCCCTCCCTCCTGCCCCACGAACAGAATCATTCACGATTTCACTCTTTCCCTCCCATTTAGCTTCGTTCTCCACCCACAGGGAGGCAGAGTCTCTCCACCAAGCTCTGACGGATCCACACTGCCAGAGTTCTTCAGCCCAAGGATATCCCAGAGGGCCTGCTGGAGGCTTCCAGAGGGATGTCGCATGCCCCTGCTGCCTCTTTTGTGATCCAAAAGAGATCAACTCAGAACTTCAGAAGTTGAGAAGAGCAATAGGCTACTGGCCACCAACCCTGAGCCCCAGCACAGTCTTTGGAGGAAATCTGCATCTGCTGAGGCGTTCTTACAAGGCAGGCAACTCACCCCCCTTTCTGCCACAGGAGAAATAAATATGAGATCCTTTCTTGCAAAACTGTTTAACCTAGACTGTAAGCTATTCTAGGATGGATCAGGTTTGTTTGTTTGTTTGCTTGTTTATTTTCAAAGACTACAGTGAGCCGAACAGGACCATGAAAATAGCTTGGCCAAGATCCGTGAGGCTGGTAGGGACAGTCAAGAACTTTTCAGCCTTAACAACTTTACATTTCAGGTTTAAAGTTTCATCCAAATACTTCCCACTTTTAACAACCTGCAACAGAATGAAATCACAATGTATTCCTCACCCCTAGAAACATTAGAAAAATGAGGAAAATCATTTTAAAAGTTCAATGTAGATAAATTGCCAATAAACAGACTTGAAAGGCTGGTAAAATTTGCCCCAGCTTACACAAAAGTACACTCTTGACTCAGCTCTTAGAGATATACACAGATTTCAAAATTTAGAAACAGCAAAATAAGGTACCCCATCAGATTCCTATCATTTAATAACAATTCATCCATTTATTTCCTCACTATTTCCTCCTGCCCATCCAATCTTGAATATATCCCTTTTCTAGATGGGCAAAGAAATTAGCTTTGTAGCTGTAAACACTTATATCCTTCATAAAAAATTCTATGACTGAAAGGCATAAAACTCTCCCATGCAAATTAGAGGGAAGACACTCATATTTTATTCAGAATAAGCCCAGTTCAGTGATCACATATATTACGAAAGGGAACAGGACTGGAAGGAAACAGCAGCTTCAAAAACAGATCAGGGGCTGATTCCCAAAAGAAAAAAGCTACTCCCACCATAAGAAAAAATAAATGCAACATTCATGTTATGAAAGCATTTCACAATATTTTCTTTGCAGCAGTTCAGTGCCTGAGAACAAGTAGCATGAATGTCAGCTGAATTTTATGTTCTCTGTGTTTTGATTTATGTGTGAAAATAAATAAATTAAATTTTTATTGTTGTTACAATCCTTACAAAGATGTTAACTTAATGCTGCCCTCTTAGCTTGACCAAGCCAGCATTAGAACTCTTGCATATTGTGCAAACAATATTCTGCAAAGGGCATATTTTGCTGATAGTATTTGCCATTACTGCTATTCTATAAAAAGATCCCTCAGAACTGTCACCTTTGTAACTTAATCTTTCAATAAATACAAGACAGCGATAAGCAAGATAGCACAGTTCTACAGCACGAGTAAAATTCTTCCCTATTTATTATCCAAGCAGTAGCTGGATTTACTAAATCAAGACAAATACAATCACAATCAAAGGAAGGAGTCATTTAAAGTAATTACTTTGTGAAATTCACTATGATTTAAAATTCAGCATAAAGAAGGGCACGGCTATTCTAGTTTCATCTCGTCATTTCAATTTTGAACCAAAATGTTAATTCAAAAACTGGTATTTATGTTAACACAAACAACATAACTCCCTGATCCCTTAAAAGCTTATCTTTTGTAGTTAAGATTTGCAGACAGCTAACCTCAATAGATACAGGTATTTCCTAGGAAATAAGTTTAAATAACAGAGAAGATAACGCAATAACCGTATCTATCTAGGCTAACTTTGGCAACTGTTTTAGCACCCAGTTCCAGGTACTCAAAAGAGAAAATTACCCTCACTTGTTCTCTGGGCTAGAAATACTATGTAACTGAAAACAGCTGAAAATGGTATTACAGAGTAACTACTCGGCCTGGTTTCTATTGTATGACAGTATACCAGCACTCAGTCCTCCAAGCCCTCTCTCTGGGCTAAAAACAGAAATACATAAAATTTGGCTGTGGATATGCAAATATGAAAAAAACAAAGACATCTCAACAGACCTCTACTATTCAGAAATCACCACACTCAGAAAACAAACATTTCCAAGCCCATACATTCAAGGAAAGTTTGTGCTAGTTGAACGGAGTAAAGAGGTTTGAGGAAGTAGCAGAATTGTCCAAAAGAGGACTCTTGCTCTACAAAGGCATGAAAACAAGGTGCTGATAGCAAGTCCTCTGGCACTGAGGAACTGAGTGCACTGCAACTGAGTCATACAATAAAAGTACCATTTTACACTGAGTGAGAACTGTAGATATGAAGGAACACAGAAGTGATGCGGGGGCACATCTGGATCACGCACAAGAATGCTGATGCACACCAATAAATCAGTTCCCTTGTCCCCTCTGCTCCCAGTGTAGTGGTTACAGAAGGGAGATATCATCTTCTTTGGCAGCCATAACAAGCCCAGCCAATGCAGGCAGAGGTTACAGATCTGGCTGTAGGTAGGAAAACCCACCTGGAGGTGCATCTCCTGGGTGACACTCAAGCACTGGCTGGATGGGGCTCTGAGCATCCTGATGTGGCTGTAGGTGTCCCTGTTCATTGCAGGGGAGTCGGACCTTCACAGGTCCCTTCCAACTAAAACCATTCTATGACTTTACGAAAACATATTCCACGCTGTACTTTTGGTAAAACACTAGCCCATTCATCCCTTCCTAACTATGCATGATGATGAACACCTCACATTTTGAAAGATAAAGAAATAAAACTGTGTTACATGCTGAAGCCCACATCCCCCACAGAGTGACCCCAAGTTACACTGAGGGTTTGCTTATAGGTCTGAGTAAAGTGGCACCTGCACTCCTCGTGTTCCTTACCACACGGGGAGCCTCAGCAGGAGAGAAGGTTCATAAGCAAATGAGCACTGAAAATGTTCGGTCTAAAATTCGTTTGTAAATAGTTACAGGGCTGTTTTGAAGAATTTCAGAGACATCCAATCTGCTTCCATATCAGCATGAAACTACATCGTCTATGACAACTATGCTGTTCCATCAAAGCAAATACTGTTTTCCAAACAAATATCTTTTGCTCTACAAAACTGATAATTAAAAGAAGTTACGCACTTCAAAAATGAAAGTAAGTGGGAAACAGTAAGTGGAACTAAAACTTAACAGTAAGTGGAAATAAAATGTTTTCCACACTTGATGTATTTAATTGTATTTCAGGGGCATCAGTATCAATCTAGCAAGCCCCTGAATGCTATCACTGCCTACAATGGCCCAATTGTAGGTATCACAGGCCGAAAATATGATCAAACAAAATGCTGGAAGACAGCAGATGTGTTTTTCAGTTCTAATCCTGAAGACAGGACCTTCCCCAACCCAAGGCAAACCCTGGCTCTCATCTGGGCTCCCCCAGTGCCTGCTCCCCCCACCCCAGTGCTGGGACAGGAGGAGCCTGAAAAGGAGCTGATTCTGCAGACACCTCCGTGCACAGTGCAGAAAAGCTTTGCTGGCTGCAGGCTCTCAGGGCTTATGTTAGAATCTCTTGCCTACATCTGGCTAGACAGCAGGCTAGCAGAGAAATGAAGATGTAAACCAGGTCACGCATGTATTTAAACTGACTTTTTGTGTTTGTGTGCTTAAAACCTGCTGTTGTCTTTCCAGGAATGCATTAAACCCAGCCAAATATTTTCTTCATATGTACATAGGCCAAATGCCAGAGATTATACATTCAACAAGAAGAAATACACTGAGAATCTCGCTGTGCTAAATTTCTGTCAGATGCTAACACAAAGACTTTACCATTAAAAACAAAAAAAACTTTTCTGTCTCCTAACATGTCTTAACAGAAATTCGCATGTGTAGTCACAGGATGGACTGGCTGCCAATGACCTTCCTCTAGTTAAATACAGTAACAGCCTTACACAGATACCGTAGGCAAAACTCTGCAGAGAGCAGTGGGGTTTGAAAACCTCTTCTTTAAGACATTGAGACTTTAACTGTAGCAACTTGTTTGTGCAATGCTTGAGAAAACACATCACCCTGCAAAGCAAGGCAAAAAACAGAGGCATCCTATGACAGCTTTGAGGGAAAAAAACAAAGTTCTCATTAGACAGAATGCTTCTCTAATGCCAGTATTTTGTAACCCCAGTGTTGAACTTTGTGAGGTTTCTTCAGCATATGGTATATTACCATATGGCATGGTCTTATTATTATTATTAATATTTTCTCAAGCATGCCATATAAGCTGATGATTATTCATAGTGCTTTTTTCTTTTTTTTTTTTTTTTCCCCTCTCATAACTGAGAAGAACAGCTCAGTAAATGATAAAATACACCAGTAAGAGTGGTAAGGAACAGGTTGCCAAGAGTGGTGATGGACGTCCCCTCTCTGGAGACATTCAAGGTCAGACTAGAAAGGGCTCTGAGCACCCTGATGGAGCTGTAGATGTCCCTGTTCGTTGCAGGGTGGTTGAACTACAAGACCTTTAAGGGACGCTTCCCAGTCAAACCATTCTATGATTTTGTGAAAATCAAACCAAATGGGGATCTGCCATAACCATTGGTTGAATTTATCTGAAGAAAAGAGGTTTTTCTTTTTCTGCCCTTTAGAAATGAAATACACCAAATAACATTCCTGACCACTGATAGCTTTACAATGTAAGAAGCAATAACCATAGACCAATATGACCAGTGAGGAACTGAAAATAAAAGTTAATACTACTGAGCGCTTATACAGGAGCAGATTATTCACCAGATTTGCATGATCAGGATTATTACTGAACAAGAAGTAGTAGGACAAAAACTAATGCACCAGAATGGAATTATTCTAATCACATGGGATGTGATTAGATGAAAGCTATTAAAATGGCTGATTATAGTGTCTGTTTCTTTGCACTGGCACTAGCAATATAATGGATCTAGAAGGGATGGCCTTCCAGCCATTCAAATTCTTGCTGCTAATTTTTGTGGCTCAGTTAAAACAGAATCACAGAATGGCCCAGGTTGGAAGGGACCTCAAGGATCAAGAATCTCCAACACCCCCCCGGCCCCGGCCCTAAGCAAAAAAAAACCCCCCCCGCCCCCCCCCCCCCCCCCCAGGCAGGGCCACCAACCTCCACCATTTAATACTAAACCAGGTTGCCCAGGGTCCCATCCAATATATTTTCCAATTGCAGATGGAAATTATTCTAATATCATGATTTATACTGTCAGCAGAAATAGAAATACAGCTTGTTATTATACAAGTGTCTGCAATTTACCTGACGCATCTATGCATGCCACTTGCCCTTCCAGGGCTTTTGGGTTTAAGGTGACAGTTCTCAGTCTCTTTTAAAAACTCTCTTTTGAAAGCATTTGGCTCCTAAAAATTGACCACTCCATGAAGAACTGTCTTTAGATGACAAAGGTATCTGAATACACAAAATTGCAAGCCCGGAACTTCTGATGAATGGCAAGTCCAACAAGGAAAGGGCAATGGTCAAAACAAGAGAAGTGGGAGAAGAAAAAGCATCTGTATGAAGTCTTATTATCAATAAGATGCTATAGAATAGCAAACATTCAGGGCTTAATGACAGAAAAATGCATGTTCACGTTTCTTCATGGAACAAAGAACTGAGAACATTACTTCCAATACAGACATTTTTAATGAGAATAAAGCAAGATAAATGCACCATGGTACCTGGGTGTATCGGGATGGCTTGATTTAACTCTTTACTGATAATGCAAATTTATTTGAAATTGAACCCTTAGTAGGGCTATACATTGTTTAACAAATTGTTCTTTAAATCCTCAAAGGCTACAAATTTCTCCACATTCTCACTCAGTGAGTATTTACACTTTGGATACCAAACAGAAGAGCTCCATTGGAAGGGACTGAAAGACAACCACCCCAAACATTTAGCATTGCCACTAGAGCACATTCAAGACAGCAAAAAATTACAGGCCAAGACCCTGCAGGCAAAGGAGGAAGCTGAACCTCTGGGAGACCTTTCACATTTCCGCAATTTGGTAGCACACTATATTTCAGGTTTTGTCAACCTAGAGCCAATTCTCTTTCCAGTTATACATATCTATAAATTTGAACTAAATATAACGAATTGCTTTTGGATAACCAAAGGACATAATTCTGGGGGGATTTTATTTTTCCAGTTTTTTCTTTTCTAAACAAAATATTGACTATGCTTAGCTATTTGTCCCATTCCCAGTGATGAAGCCATCCAAAATCTATCAATGAGTTATCCATTCCTTTAGTCATATTCTATAACACTTCCAGTTTGTTATGTTGCCCAGAAGAAATCATTTTACTTGTAACACAGGAACTGTGACTTTCAAGAAGATTCATTTCAAAGCAAGATGTTACTTTTCATTCGCAAAACCATTTCCTAGAGAATTTACATTCTCTTTTCTTTTGTATTCCAAGAGAAACTTAAATCCAAGTTAACTCCCTTGCAGTTATGCATTTTATCTGGAATCTGAGAAGACTTTCTGCCTTATAAAATAAATACTTGGCTCTGTTTTCACAATATATATTTTTTTATGTATACTGAAATCAAAATTAGAGGAAACAGAACCCTGAACAGGAATTGCAGCCACAGATCAGGAATTGCTTCACTGTGTAAGGACAAGACAAAATTTGTTTATTGCTGGTGAGTTTCAGGGTTAGGCACACGTAACAGGACTCCTGAGTTCTGTCTGATGTTTCCACAAAGTCGTATACAGCAACGGACAAAATTCTTTTTTTTTCCTACTCCAAAAGCCACATTAGAGAACGCAGTTAAAACATTCCTTGACACAGTCAGACCTTGGCTTTCCTGTGAAGCATAAACATGACCATGTTTAACCTAGTCCTTGAGGCAGATGATTGGTGTGCGCTGCATAAACCTCTGGCCCAATTCAAGGACACTGCCAGAGCTCAGCAGTGCTGGGTGCCTGCCTCCTGAACAAATAGCTCCTTTCTCCACCACTCGCTGTGCAGTGCAAAAGCAATGCTTCAAAATTAAAGCACTAAAGTATGTTTTGCTTTTATTTCCCTCCAGCCACAACCTTACGTCTTTCTCTCCCTTCAACATGCATCCACGTCAAAAGAAATTACCCTTCCTGTTTAGCCAACGAATGGTTTCTGACTGCCCCTACATGTATGGAAGACTTGAATGTCCAAAATGTTTGCACATAACAGATTTCACTTTCTCCTGGTTTTCTTCCTGCTTTTGAGCTACAAATAATAAATAGTAATAAAAATCAAATGCACTGTAGTTACTAATGAAAATGGTCTAAGCAGCCAGACTAGTTATAAACAGTTAGTGATGACAGACTACCATATGTTAAGCTTCTCATTATTGTGCCAGAAAACATTATAATCACCTTAATTATGGCAATAGAGCGATTTTTCCTCCTCGCTGGTGATGTAATGCCATAAAGCTCAACCTCTTCTGTTATACATTACTGTTTATAGCAGTGAAAAGCATATGCACATATTGTCAAACGTTTGTGCAAACAGATCAGTTTGCCAAGTATGCAACTAACCTAAATGGTCTCAAAAGAAGAGAAGAAAGCAAACATTACCTTGTGTGTTTTGTTGAAATATTTTGTTCAGATCCAAAGAGGAAGCTCTGGAATGTGATTTCTGTGGCCTTGGAGGTGGAGTAGGGGGCTCTTCTCCCTTTTTCATAGCATCTTCTATGGAGGTGCTAGAATAAGACCTATAGAGGAACAGTTTTTTTTTAAAAAAAAAAGCAGAAAATATTTTATTTCAAAATTCATTTTAAACAATTGCAGTGAATAGTATCTAAAAATACACTGACCAGAACTTGAGTTCATGGTGGAAATCCCTTGCCCTGCTGACTAACAGTTCCCCTTATAGCAAGGGGGATTTATTTGGCAACAGGGGGAAGGAACTACGCATGTGGGGAAATGGACCTGTCACATTTAGAGGGCTAATTCATTCTAAGGCCTACTACAGTACAATTTTTGGCTCTTCCCACGAAACTTCAACTGCCACAACAATAACTATAGTGACTATTTTGAATAAATCTGGGTTAAAAAAAAAATCTCACTGCTGTTTCTGTTGCTTTCCCAATTGCAAGGGTAGTATTTATACAGGTGTAGCCTCAACTGAACTTTTGTATGCAATATTTAGTCATTTACAATACTTTAGCTACCAGAGTATTATTTTTCGTAGTAAACAGTCACCAAATTCAACAAAATTCAGAAAAACTGAATGGATCCAAAGCAATCTAGACTGGTCAAGTGCGTGTCTCAGTACACCCTTCTAGGCCATTCCATATAAGTCCATACCATGTAATCCCAATACAGTGCATTTGGTAAGAGCTCTGATTTTGCTGAATAGCATCCAATATTTTTCAGTTGTTGTAGTTACCAGTTTTCCTGCACGATCAAGAGCTTTGTTCAAAATGAGCATTGACAATATGAGATGTTATACATATTGTAATACATTATGTATGACTGGCAAGACCAAAACCATGTTTGAGTAGAACAGAAATAACTCCCACTAATGGGAAACAGATCTTTTCTTGCCAAGCAGGCTGATGTTAGAACACAGCTATTTAGTTGGACAGACACTTGGCAATGCTGATCCTGTTTCTGATGTAAACTTTAATAAATACAAGAGTGAAAGCTGTAATTGCTTCAAAATTTACATCTGACACCAAAACCTCTGCTGATAACGAAGTTTTTGTCTTGGTAGAGCTTTGAATCCCATGTCATTATCATTTAAGACTTAACCCAAAGCTCCTAACACAGAACCCTGTAACAATGAATCTCTGCATCCAGCAGGCAGACCTCAGCACCTTGTGCTAAAAAGCCAGGCTCCTGGCCTGGGTGCAAGGATGTGCCTGGGGATGTCCAGTCCAACTTCTGCATTGAAGCAGTGACATAAAGTCGGAAGTCAGATGTGAGACATACGGCACAGCACTCACGTTCAAGTGGCATTTTTAAAACTTGTTTAAGCATTTGCAATTTTATGCATTTTATGTTTGAAGAACTTTTACATGAATTCTGCATAAAATTGTCTTATGTTTTTTTTCTTTTTTCTTTCTTTTTTTTTTTTCTTATTTACATTCTATGATTCAGCAACACAGCAAGAGAATTTAAAACAGCACAAAAGCAAAAATGGCTGTCAGCAGAAAAACAGCACCCAAGGCGGTTCAGCCTCTCTGGATGGAATCTCTAAGAACAGGGGATTTCCATCTCCATTCATTTTGTGGAGAGCTGATCTTCTCTTATTAGCAAACTCTAACAAGCTTATGAGGAAAGAACTTCTGACTGTATTTTCATTGACTAAGAGAAGAATTGAAGCCTTCTGACAAACCAAAAAACAGAAGTTTTAAGGTGAATGCACGATCTGACAGTCTAACAGAAAAGCCAAAACCAATACATAATTCATTTATACACAGTAGCTCCTGACACTTCTCCCATTTCCTTAGAATATCCAAATCCAGTAGGTGCCACTTCTAGTGCTCAGTTAAGAGTTTCCACCACTCACTGACCAATCACAGGCACGCATATGCATAGCAACCAAAGGATGCACTCATTCACACATGAGATCTGAGCCACTGGCACTGCATCTGTGCACAGCACAGCCACCATGCAGGGTTTAACACCAGAACAGCACCGAGCCTTTCCCGGAGCCAGGGGGGCTCCTGCCATCCTGCCACGGCCCCACAAGGCAGGGCTGGAGGCAGCCATCACCCCAAGGAAGTGGCCAGATAGAACTGCCAGGGCCTTACAAGCAGAGACCGCGGGGCATAACGCAATGCTCCTGGGGGCTGCAGCTTACATGGCAACACCCTTTATCACATCTTGCATCTAACCTTAGAGCAGTGAGCATCTTATCTTGAAACAGAAATGAAAGTGGTACCTGGATCTGGGTCTGGCTTTAAGTGCATGAGGTTCCTGAGCAGCTGAAAGAGAAAAGAAAAAAGAACTGCTAGACATAATATGCTAAATAAGAGCTGTGAGATCGACGTACATTTGAGTTTAGCAAATGTGGATGTGAGAGCTTGCTCATCTCACGTGATTTGTTTTTGCTTCTCCTTTGTTTCTGTACAAAGTTCTAAAACTTCAAAAGCCCAAGCATAGTCAGAACTTCATACTGTGATTTGGCTGTTGCAGAGCAGAGGAAGCAATGGGTCTGACAGCACTGACCAGCAATTCTGGAGGCAGCCATGACAAAAAAGAGTTGGCAAGCAACACAGGAATAATAAAGTTCCCACAGAAAACATCTTTCTCCTGGTCCAGATGTTGTCCCAGATTCCAGAGCACAAACATTTATGTCTTTCCTAAATACTTCACCTAATTATGTAGTATAGAAGTCCATGTTCTTGTCACCCACAGCAATTTTTAATACATCAGGTTGAAGATACGTCAACACAGCAAAGCATGGCATTTTAAGAAAGGCATTTTCAGTTTTATAGGCTAAGTGTTGGACAAAGACATTTCTATCAATGTAAAAATCTCTTTCTTTTATTTGTGTGAATTCTGATCATCCCGCCACCTCCAGATTCTACGCAATAGGAAAATAGTAGAGCTGAGTGACCTTCTCTGGGAAATTCCTTGAGGCTGTTCCTCAGTTTACATACTCTTTGCAAGGCTTTGCTGTTGCTCTCCTCGCAAACATACAACAATCTTGAGAAAGTATATCCGTGTGATTGCTTTCAAATTCAACCCACTGAGATATCCTCCAGGTATTACAACAGTATGAGCGATCCCTATGCACTTACAAAGTGAATCTTTACATTTTCCTGCTGTTCTGCTAATCAAGGAACAACACTTCAGAGAAGCAAGGAGGACAGGTGTTATGGTTTAGGGAAAAAAAACACATTCTCAGAGCTTCTGCTTCCTTCAGATAGATGCCTGCATCCAAGCCAGACATTTATCATCAGCTGCTGTACAGCACTGCCTGAGAATACAACAGTCCCCCAAACAGGGCAGGAGCTCCCTGTGGTAGCAGCTGGCAAATACAGACCTTTTAATGGCTCGCATTGTGTCCCTGCATAGCCCTTACACAGGAGGCTTCAGGCACACAGAGCACAACAAATACCATATGCCACATGTACAGCCACACGCTATTTCTTAACAAAAGAAATGGCTTTCAGGGTCACACAGTGATAGCTGGTGCTTTGGATGGAATAAACCCAAGTGCAGCTGGCACAGATACAAAAAAACACTTATAAACCGAGTTCTATCAGATTATCATCGCCAGCAAACTGGCTCACAGTCATTCCAGGTTTCTGTGCAACAAACTCTTATAAAAGCAATTAAAGAAGAGAGAGGGAATTACCATTAAAATATGCAGTGGTGATAATCCTGCTCTCTCTCTGTGTCAAACTTCCTGAGAATACGACTTGAGAAGCTGCCTCTCTCCAGCCATATGACCCAATTTTTCAAAATACTGCAATTGCTGATTTTTAAATTACATGCACAATTATTAAATATATGCCATTTAGAAATAGGAAGTGTAAATCCTCTCCAAGCTAAGCCATGCTTAAGAACCATCCAATTTTCTTTCTTTTATGGAGATAGTAATTCTGTTCATACTTCTTTTAGAAAGCCTTTCTTCTGAAAAAAAAAAAAAGACAGGTAAAACTGACGTTTTATCTGTCCTTGAAGACATCTTGTTGAGGTAAACATAGAAACACAAAAGGAAGAGAAAGACCTGAAAAGACTGCAAATAAAAAAAATATAGCAACATAATACCACTGCCAAGGATTTTCTTTTAAGCTTCTGAAAATCAGGAAATTCAAGGCTGCAGTTACACAATATAGCCTTAGTGTGAACATTTCATAAGGTGAAAAACAATACACAAAACTCTTATAAAACAGGTATTTCATTATTAGGGTATGCAAACAACAATGTGGCAGCATTTCTCTGCAGTGCGCTGGCACTGTGGTGCACTCACTCTGTGCGTACTTTGTGTGTGAGGCATAGGTTTGCACATATATACAACATAATCATCCAAGATGATACAAAAATATTTACTCGGCTCACGAGTTTTCCATATTTCTACTGCTATGACTAAATAAATATAACTAACATGAAACCAAGACAAAATCAAAGTTGCTGAGTAAATTGATTACATTTATTATTTATTCCTGGATTACCAGAGCCTGATGAACTGAGCAGCCTGGTCTGGACCAATTAAAATCATGTATGATGGTGAACTTACTTATTCACTCAAACCACAGGAGAGTGTGACGGTTCCCTTTTTGGCTGTTTAACTGCTTCCAGTCCCTCCCCCATCTCAACTTCATCTCAACATTTCTAATTATGCAAAATCCACAACTTCTGTCTGTAGCCTAACAGACAACTGGGACCTCCATGCTTTATGGGATGGAGACTTGAGTGGAAAACTGTCTTATAAAAGGTGCAAGCATGCTACGCTGATAAGGAAAACAAGATTTTTCAGTTTAAATCACCTGCAGTGACTCACCTATCATCTCTTATTGGTGGCCTAGAGAGAAATTTAAATGTCTACAAATTTGATCCCTTAGTTCTCTAGAAGTTCAAGGCCAGCAATGATCTTACACTTGGCAGTAATAAAAATAAAATAAATAAATAAAATGGATAGACTTTCAGAGATGCTGAGCATGTATGATTTTTACACTGCCTCCCTTAGTAAGCAAAACCTGCAGGACTGCCAAAGGAGCAGGAGGAGATGCAAGACAGGGGGGGGAAAAAATGATGGTGACAAGGGTGATGTGCAGGTGACAGCATTTTATTTTTCCTAAGCATACCAAAAATGGAATTGCTGAAGTGAAAATAAAACTCCTTGAATCATAGATTCACCAAGGTTGGAGAAGACCTCTAAGATCATCCAGTCCAGCCATCCACCTACCACCAATATTTCCCACTAAGCCATGTCCCTCAGGACAACATCGAAATGTTTCTTGAGCACCTTCAAGGACAGTGACTCCACCACCTCCCTGGACAGTCCATTCCAGCACCTAAACACTCTCTTGGAGAAGCATTTCCTAATGTCCAACCTGATTGATGGGAGAAGAGGCCAACCCCACCTCACCACAACCTCCCCTAAGGTAGTTGTAGAGAGAGGTAAGATCATCCCTGAGCCTCCTCTTCTTGGGATGCTCCTGGGCAAAACGTGGAGGGCAGGGACAAGGGAGAACAGAATTCAGTCTTTGAACGGACCTCCTTTTCCCTTCAGAAGGGAGTGAATATGTGTGTATCTCTGTATAAGAAGAGAAGCAGTTGTTCAAGATGGTTGGTGGTCTTTTTCAACCTTAATGATTCTGTGAGTCTAAGAACAAGAGCTGATAGGACATCTTGTAGCTGCCAAGTGTTTGGGAAGAAGCCAGGGGAAAAAAAAAAACAAACAGAAAATAAAAAGAGTTAAGTT
The DNA here is from genome assembly GCA_035772895.1 of Perdix hodgsoniae. Taxonomy (NCBI): domain Eukaryota; kingdom Metazoa; phylum Chordata; class Aves; order Galliformes; family Phasianidae; genus Perdix; species Perdix hodgsoniae. The sequence continues at coordinate 7,270,420 of JAPSGF010000025.1, forward strand.
AGGAAATGAAGCATGCAGCTGTTGAGCAGCCATGAATAAATCGAGCTGTGAGACAGAACTGCTGTGACAGACATTTGGAGTCAGTTTTCTTAATCAAGGATATCTTCATGAGTAAAAATGTTTATTCAGAAGAAAAAGAAAGTAGGTCCAGATTCTAATTTCACTGGGAAACGTCCAACATTCTTACCACTCCAGGAAAGAGGCTAACAAAGGGGAGGGCAAGGGAGACCTGATGAACTGAACTGCATGCACAGAAAGTTTCTGGAGCGGCTAAGCAATTTTCACTATGTCATTCCAAAATTAAGATTTTCCAGTATTACAGGAACAAGGAGGTTATATCAGAGATGGAGAAATGATAATCGTAGGTGCTTTTGCAAGAGAAAAGCCCCAGAAACAAAAGCTTGTGCTGGTACTCTAAGTGCCAAAAGGCTATCTGCCCTTAAACCTCCTGATGGAAAATGTGAATGCCATTTTATCACATGCACACAAAAAAAGTCATTTCAGAATAGTTACACAGTTAATGAAACATTATATACTTGTTTGACACTGGAGAAAAGCTTTTATCAATAAGATGCTATTGCATTTCATTTGTAATACAATGTGTGTACAAAGAACACACATATGCTAAAAAACAAGGTAAGAAAAAAGAGAACCTTTTGACATCCTGAAGTACTAATCAAGATTACTCGTAAAGTAGTAGGCATTATGAGGCAAATGCTAGATTCAGTATAATAATAATAATAATAATAATAATAATAATAATAAAAGAAAAGGGATGTTAAAAAAATAGTCAGATTACATTAATTTAGGTTTGCTCTGATATAAAAATATATGATTAAAATTTCAATGGAAGTAACTTGTGATTTTTTTTTTTTTCTCCTTACCTGTTTTCACAGTCAAGTGCTGAAATTCCTTTGGTATCACTTTGACAGCAGTGCTTACTTTAAGAGCTTGTTAAAAAAAGAAAGAAAATTAAATATGTACAGATCCTATTTTTAGGCATCAGCTCTGAGAAAGCAGTACTAGAACAGTATCCACTGGAATGCTTAATAAAGCCAAACATACATGAAGAAAAACCAACAATAGCAAAACAGTCTCAGAACACTAAATATTTTAACAGTATTCATAAGAGCCAAAAACTCAAGAACAGAAAGGCCTATGCCCAACTTGCCAAATAATCCCTAATTTGAGGACTTGCTATCTGAAGGAAGGACGGACACCAGCAACACCTGACAGATCTGGGACTCACCTCTCTGAAGGTACAAACCCAGAAACCCAGGGCACAGCAGAGACAACTGCTTTTGGCAACAGAAACCTCATCGTCTTGTCCCAGGGGATGCCAAATAGCACTGACAGAGACAGGATTAAAATTCAAGAAACGATTTTTCTGCTAATTCCTCTCTCACCACTGTCTATGCATCCTTTATTAATTGCTTTCTCAAGTGTTCTTCATACACTAGCATATTTTAATGCACGTAATATACTGTATTACAGATGATCACTTTTAAAGAAATCTTTCGTCTTCATCTGCCTTTATCAAAGAAAACATGGGACCAGTCTGGCTCTCAGATCAAGTTCTATTTTCACAATTTCCACACTTAACTATATCATAACCTGATACTGTAGTGGAGCTAATCTACTTATATCATTTTGAAAATGAAGGAAAATTTGCTCCTGCAGTCCTGAACTGCAGATTCTTCTAGTCTGGGAACAAAACTCAGCCAGGAAAGCAATATGTTCTTTCATTTGCTGGAATAGCAATAAATGGTAGAATGAGAGAGCATTTGTTCTTTGGCTGACAAGGTAGGAATCTGTCACAAATACAGCAAGTCCTCAGACAAAAAGGACCACATGAATTGGAGTGGCTTCTCATCAGACTTAACACATCACCAGCCCACAGCAAAGAACAAGTTCTTTGTTCCTTCTCCTATCAAGGAAGAAAACGAATTAATCCAGTAAAAGTTAGATCTTCCCTAGATGTTTGAAAGCAATAATCTTCATAGTTCAATTCCTGGTCTTATGCATTATGATTTTTACAGTGTAACAAACCTCATCAACAAAACACAAGTTTCTTGGAATATACTGACTTATCCAAATGCTTTACAAACATACATTGATTTTGACAACTTTTCTTAAACTACGGAATACAAGCAATCTGCCAAACTTGGTCACCCTGTTTTAGAATGTCATTCAGGAATGTGGACAACCTGGTCTCAAGGCTCTGATGTGGACAGCTGCAAAGTCAAGATACACTTCTTTTTTCTCTCTCTTTTTTTTTTTTTTTGTTTTAATGAATATATTATCTGCAGCTCTGAGAATCAGGCAAGAAAATACCCACAAATGTTTCATTTCCACAGCTGAGGGACAGCAAGTGAGAACCTGAAAGGTCAGGGATAGAGAATACAAAAAGCAGTGACCATGCTATGAACCAGGGCTGATTCTGGAAGTCCTAAGATGCTGAGTGAAAGAAGTTAAAAAAAAAAAATCTTCAATTTCACTTGGTTTGCTCCCAGACTCCAAATGGCATTAATGAATCTTTTCCAGTTTGTCCAAAATGTTTGTTTCACAAGAAAATAAAGGGTTGTGGTTATTTTTTGTTAGGTTGTTGTTTCATTCAGAATAAAAACTGATTTTGAAATGTGGCTATTTTCTGCAAAAAAAGTAAATCTGAAACTTGGTACAATCCAACCTCTACTCTGCAAAATCTCAGTTAATGACAATTACAATGTTATTGAAATAAAAAGTGCAATATTACTTGCCTTAGGACTAGACCTATTTGAAAAGGCATATTTCATACAGCTCACATGGGATAGTTAATTACGGAGCAAACCTATTCATTTATTTTTCTTCACATCAGCTGCTGTCAATGACCGGTCTTTTTATATCTACAGCAAAACATAACCAGCCTGGAAATCAAACATATGATTGTTTCTGTCAGGATATACATGGAATTATTAATTAACACGTGGAACTTGAGTGAAAAAAAAGTAAATTACTTGAATACCTTGTTTGTCATCTTTGCTCGTATCTTTTATCAGGGCAGAGTTATCAGGCACCTCTTCAGATGATGTCTTCTTAAAGAGAGAAGATCACTTATTATAATAATTGTCAGAGAAGACACACATTTCCACAGTCAAATATTTAAAATGCAGACCAACATGAATAAAGGTGATTTTCTCTTTTGCATCAAGACTGGCATTATATGATAAAGAAGCAGGGAAGATCTTTAAATAGATAGCTATGACTCTCTGCTTTTAAAGATACACCAGTTCACACCTGAAATTAGTTAAAGAAGCAATTCATCACAGTTGAATCACAAGGAACTAAGGATTATATGCAAAGAGAGACTTCACAAAACACAGCAGTGTCATTCTGTGTTTCCTTTTTTCCTCTGGGTATAATTCCTGCACTAGGGCTGAAAAAACCTTCTCCAGCCCTTTCAAAAGAGTTAGTCTCCATCTGAACGTTCTATTTGGTGAAAACACAAGGTGGACAGCACAGTCCAGTAGTTCTGTACCTAAAGCATTCTCACTGAGGTGGCTGATTCTTGGACTACTTCCATCTTTCAACATGCACTTACAGAGAAGGGAGAAATAATTTCATTAGCATGTCTACTATAGCCTCAAATGGGAAAACGGGAATCATAGAATCATAGAATGGCCTGGGTTGAAAAGGATCTTAGAAGATCATCGAGTTTCAACCCCCCTGCTATGTGCAGGGTTGCCAACCACCAGACCAGGCTGCCTAGAGCCACATCCAGCCTGGCCTTAAATGCTTCCAGGGATGGGGCATCCACAGCCTCCTTGGGCAACCTGTTCCAGTGCATCACCACGCTCTGTGTGAAAAACTTCCTCCTCACATCTAACCTAAACCTCTCCTGTCTCAGTTTAAATCCATACCCCCTTGTCCTATCACTACTTTCATAAACAGCTGTTCCCCTCCTGTTTATACGCTCCCTTCAAGTATTGGAAAGCCATAATGAGGTTTCCCAAGAGCCTCAACTTTTCGAAGCTAAACAATCCCAGTTTCCTCAACCTTTCCTCATAGGAGAGGTGCTCCAGCCCTCTGACCATCTTAGCGGCCCTCTGGACATGCTCTAAGAGCTCCACGTCATTCCTGTACTGGAGGCTCCAGGCCTGGATGCAGTACTCCAGATGGGGCCTCACAAGAGCCGAGTAGAGGGGGACAATCACTTTCCTTTCCCTGCTGGCCACCCCTTTTTTACTGCAGCTCAGAACACAGTTGGCCTTCTGGGCTGCAAGCACACACTGCTGGCTCATGTCCAGCTTCTCATCTACCAGGACCCCCAGGTCCTTCTCTGCAGGGCTGCTCTCGAGGGGTACTCCTTAGCTGTTTCAGCAGCAACTTATAATGCAGGCATTTGTGGTTCTTCTGACTTCTGCTGTGTAGCATACTGAGAAGGAAGTAGGAACAAATTCTGCAACCAATATCGGTAAGAACAATTCTGTAGCCAAAACAACAATAAAACAAATGTCAGAAATCCCATGCTTCTCCAGATATTAAGTTAATGCTGCTGATTTCATTTTTTTTCTAGGGAGCACACATCAGGTTACAATCCATTGTGCAAAAATAATAAGAAACACAGATCTTGTAGACATGAAAAAAACGAAACAAAACAAAAAACACCTCCAGAGTAAATTGTCATGAGATCTATTTTATGAAATTGCACATGTGACTCTCTAATGATTTTGTGGAAGCAGCACTGCAAACACACAGATTGAGGACTCTGAACATATTTGAGCAAAACACTCAGCGCCCCTAGCTAGCCACCACACTCTAAATATTGCAGTCAGTGCTACAAGAAAGTAAAGCAAAAAGGTCACCAACTGGCTAGGCAACAGAGCTTGTCACATGTAAGAGAACCAGTGGTTCCTGGTCTTCACAGACTACTCAAAGATAAAAAAAAAAAAACAAACCAAACAAAACGTTGGGAAGAGGCAGCACAGAAGCAATTCAGAGTTGAATATTTCAGGATTGCCAGATCCTATTATGATTGAGATTCATCTTTTGATGTTAGGATTTATAATCCAAGTGCATGGTAAATAGCAACTGTTGGCACTGCTATAGCATGGGAGTGGATGAGACTAGTCTCTCTCTTGGTTTTATTAGCTGTTAAGAGTGTCAGACTAAAGACCTAACTCAGTGAATGCTTGAATCGATGGAATGATACTCACAAAATTCAATGAATTGTGAGTCTGACATTTCTGAGGGAGCTTAGAGCAACCTCAGCCAGTCGTTTTATGCCTATAGTGAGAAATCTTTTATCTTATCTTTAAGCTTTTGGCAATGAGAAGGCTTATGGAAAGGAGCCAAAAGAATGGGAAGAGAAAAAAAACACCAAAAAAACAACAGAATTAGAGTGAGAGACAAAAACTCGAGAATAAAAAAAAGGCAAAACTGTGGTTAGCAAAAACAGACACTCTTATCTTTCTTAAACATATCGTTACCAGTATTTGTACATTTTTTGAGTTTAACAAAGCCTGGTGTTCAAATGACATGTCTGCTGACATTATCTTCTTTATAAATACAGTGAAGAATCATATCCAGTTTACTGTAGTGCTGTAGTTCAGCAGCCACAGAAAAAATGGTTTTCTGAAATTAAACAGACAGAACTGATGACAGATGGAAAGAAACAAAAGACATGGAGATGATGCATAACTGATTGCATTGATAACACAGTATTTCTAACATAGGGCCAAGTATCTAAATTGTATTTCCTCAAATAGCCAAGCTACAAATTAAATTGTAACAGTGAATTACTGCACTTCCCACACAGTGAGATGAATGGGAGATGAATTATTGAATTTCCAAATGAAACTCATTCAGAGCATTAATTCCAAACATAAAAACATCAGTTGAACAACAACAATGAAAAATCAAGCCAAAATTATTCTCAAACCAGTTTTGAGAAGAGACTTTGGGCTCCATTAATCTTAGATAACAAAGGACAAAAATAACAAGGCCTTACAAATAACTAATTGAGAGCTCTGCCCAACGTGTCTAAGTCCTAGACAGTGAAGAAAAAATGCAAAGCCAGGGAAACCATTGTGATAATATCAGGTAACTCTCACTATTCTCAGCCAGGAGGTAATCATGATACAAAAGCTTCCTGGTTTTCAATATAGCCATAAAAAAAATTGATTTTACACAACATCCTGCCACCTTGCATAAACCAGGAATGGAATAGAAGTGCATCCAGCTGTTCCCCCAAGAATGGTAGTTGACTATTACACAGCACAGTAAGTTGTTTGCCTTTATGGTGAAAACATCTTAAGGAGAGAGCAGAGAGCAGGCAGAGGGGGGTTTAACAGCTTAACTTTTGGAAATCAAATGACAAATTAAATGTAAAATTGGGGATTTGTTGCTTGGGGTTTCTGTGAGCCTGAGAGCTTTTTCACTTAGATTTATTCTCACTCTGCAGCTACATTAATGGACCATAAACAAGCAGAGCCTAAAAATAAGACATTTAATAAGATCATGGAGTTGTACTTTTTTATGACCAAGAAACATAAGCTGACTTAGAAAGCAAGATTTCTGGGCTTTCTGAAATATATATATAAATGCTGCGTGACTGAAGATCAAACTTCATCACAACTCTGCAGTAACAAAAGTCCGCTCTTTTTATCTGGGCAATCACTTGTAAAGTTAGCACTCTAACTGAAACAAGAACTTCCTAGACCACACTATACCTGAATAATAGCACTGCTTTCAAAAACCAGTAGAAATGCTGTGCTTTAGTCGAGCTGCTGTACAAAAGCAATACCCGGCAAGTGTGTTAGGGAGGCCACACATATTTTAAAAGTTCCAGAAGACAGAGTAGATGTTCAAAGCGTTGACTGCAGCATTACCCAAAGCACACATTACACTCACCTGTGTTAGATGTAGCAGCCCAGGAGGGCCTGTCTGGCCCTCCTGAGTTGAATTTGGTGATCGAAATGCTGAGTTCTGAGCTAGAAACACCCCAGAACAAGGCACAGGGTTGAAATAACTCAGGAAACACTTTGATGAGCTCGCATGACATATAATCACTTTTTAACCTGGCAGCAGTATCAGAAGAGCCTTCTATTCAATTGCAGCAGCAATCTGCAGCAGTTTTCAGAGCCTTAACAATTCTGAGCTGAAAGACCATTTTTTCAGTCAATCTGCCATTTGATTCTCTGTCTTAAATGCTAAAGCTTTGAATCCCACAGTGAATTCATTCAGAACTGCAATATCCAAGCACAACTCAATGGTTGTTCTTAGTTCAGCATTAAAGACTGTTAAAGTTTAATATTTTTTTTTAACCTCGGTAATAAGGACTTCTCCTTAACTTAGTTTTGCTTGCAATAGACTTTCATCTGACACTGCAGTACTGTTCACAGTAGATCCCTAAGATTCCTTCCCTGTTCCCCTCCTCAAAACAGCTTTCCAGCTCCTTTCAATTACTAAGTAGACCCTTAGGTGCTAATTCCTTAGACTATAAGAAAGCTCAACAATAACATGGGGACTGAGTCACCTAGAACTCAATTATATGTGTCCACACTGCACAAAAACAGGGATAGTTTCAACTCCAAAGAAGCAAAGTAGAAGGAACCAGGAAAAGGCAAGAGAGTTTTCATCTCATCGGCATGCGGGGAAATGGAGCTCTGAAAGTATGAGACTGTCCCATTGCTTGGCACTCTGCAGGAGCTGTCCTGATCACACTTCCTCACCTCCATCCGGCTGAAGTCCCGTGTCGGCTGGCTGCCAGGCAATGGCTCAGAGTAAGAATCAAACAGTGCACACTCACGCAGAGTCTTCAAGGAGGCTAGAAGGGAAGGGAGAACAATAAAAAAGATGGAAATAAAAAAAATCAACAAGGGACGTGTCAACTATGTGATTGATAGGCACTTCTTAGAACCAGTTACACACTAAAATGGAAAACAAGTAAAAACAAAGGACAATAAACCCAGTATCATCTGCAGTATTTCTCAACTAAACAGCACTGAGAGCAGAAGAAAAACAGTTCTAAACTTTTCACGGCAATATTCGCAAGAACTGCACTTCTATTCCATAGGCTCAGGTTCTTCTGCCGATATCACTACAGGATTAGTTAATCTTCCTTAAAAGCTGGAAAACCTTTCTTCTTTAAGATTGGTATACTGAATAAAGAATAACCAGTTTTCAGGTCAAATCTCTAGTTTCTGGCTAGCCTCTAGTTCAGCTGGAGAAATTGAGCTCTTGCAAATCTGTCTTAATTTAAAATACAGTGGGTTACATACAGGGCAAATAGCTTGACAGATCTTTTGTTAATTTGTTTTAATAAAAAAAAAAAACAGAAAATAAGGTGCTGGGTCAAATTGTCAGCAGATCCGTGCCAGGATAGATTTTGGCCCTGCACTTGTAGTTTACAGAACAAGCAATAAAACTAGCAAGATTAATTCATTCTGAAGTGCGCTGCCTTATGGTCTGAGTCACTTTATCTGAAGCTTTAATAATCTTATCAGACACAAATATTTCCCTTGAAAAACCTACTCCATTCTGAACTTAATACAACTTAATGAAAAACAGTTTCCAGAAACCTTTATCATGTTCCAAATCAGGCAAATAAAACCTAAATTTCAGAGAAATAAAATCAAACAATGAAAACACTAAAAAGTTTACTTTAAAAATCTCTTTTGAAGTTTTAGCCAAGTATACAACGATTTGCTTACTTATCAATCCTTTTATTTCAGAATTTGATGCAACCAGGGCCATATCTTTTCTTGTCATTCACAGCAGTACAGTGCATTGAAATGCTGTGTTTTTTAATTATGCAAGTCTAGAGATTTCAGAATCCTGACTAGGCAGCAAGACATTTCCAGATCTTCAAATCAACAGCATTAGCTTATTACCCACAGCATGTAGTGTGCCTAGAACAATTAATCCTGTCATCCTTTTACATAGACCAGCTTGAAATGCTCGGCTCTGTTCAACACATGAAGAAATAATCATCTGTGAAATTGATAAATGGTCAGTACTAAAAGGGACAAATTATGGAAAAGGATTCCTAGAGAACAACTACAGCTTACCATGCCTTCCATGGATGTAATGACTTGATACTACTGTAGGTAGATTTATATGAAGAGTTAGAATCATAGAATGGTTTGGGCTGGAAGGGACCATTAAGATCATCTAGTCCCAACCCCCTGCTATAGGCAGGGACACCTCCCACCAGACCAGGCTGCTCACAGCCCCATACAGCCTGGCCTTGAATGCTTCCAGAGAGAGCACATTCACAACCTCACTGGCAATTCCAGTGTCTCACCAGCCTCACAGTGAAGAATTTCTAATATCTAGTCTAAATCTACCCTCTTTTTTTCCCCTTATCCTGTTGCTACCTACCCTTATAAAAAGACCCTTCCCAGCTTTCCTACAGGCCCCCTTCAGTACTGGAAGGTCACTATAAGTTCTCCTTGGAGCTTTCTCTTCTCCAGGCTGAAAAGCCCCAGCTCTCTCAGCCTGTCCTCATAGTGGAGGTGCTCCAGCCCTCTGATCATCTTCATGGCCCTCCTTTGGACCTACTCCAACAGCTGCATGGTTCAGGGCATCCATTACCACTGTCAGCCTCAAAGTGCAATGATCTGAGGATCTCCACCCCCAACAACTCTAGTTTAAAAACCTCCTGATTCAATTGGAAAGCTTGCTGCCAAAGATGGGTTTCCCCTTGTATGACAGATGAACTTGCCAACCGCAGCCTGCAAGACAGAGCTTATAAGCTATTTTATGATGACAACAGGAGTGAAAGTGGTGGTACTGGAGGGAAAAGGGTAGCTGTAATTATGACAAGGGAATGTAATTAGAGAGACAAAAAGTGATGAAGGTTTGGAGGTAGAGGTTTCACAGGAGCTTCTCCCAATGGACATGAAGATAGTAGAACATGATTCCCCCAGAAATTACTTATAAATCTGATACAGGGTGAACATTTAATTTTTGTAACTGCAGGTTGATTTACTCTTTTCCTGTCTTTTAATATATTCAGTATCATCAAATTGAATGGAGATTTTATTAGGTCTCAAATATTATCCCTTAGCACTGTAATTATCATCCGTGATTAATCCTCCTTGCCCTAAAAAACCATGCACATTTTTCAGATTGAACACTACATTTCAATGTTCACTCATAATTACAAGAGACGTAAGTGAAGAGAACAAATGAAAGGGCATGTTTTTCACTACATATTGTTACTGAGGTACGTTATACTTTGAAATAACTTATCCTTGTTTTTCACAACTGTTGCAATCCTCGTCATTAGCAAAAATTAATTACAGCAGAAGCTGTGGATTACATAACATGAGTTAAAATAAAACTCATCCTTTCATACAGCTGGTGGCTGAATGAAAAAAAAATACATTAACACAGTAATTTCTAAAGCAGTCCAGTCTTGTTTTCAACACATCTTCAAAAGACAGATACATAAGAGAAAATAACTAAGAGTTAAAAGCCATATATGTCTTGCTGGTTTGTTACAGCTACATGTAATCATCTACCACTTCAGCTATAATGGCACCTAAAGTACACTGGAGCAGACAATCAGACAGAGGCAGGTAACTGTTACATGTCACAGTGTTGTTCTGTGCTTTCATATATCCACTCTTCAACAATTGCATCATAAACACAACTGGAAACACATGCCTTAAAAAAAAAAAAGGGGGGGGAGCCACTATGCAATGAACTCAGCTCCACCTGCGATGTGGAAAATTAAACCCTGTTTACAAGCACTGTGTGTTTCTGAGTTGGTTGTAGGACTTAAACCTGCTTCAGGAATGTTACCTGCTTGGAGGTAGTCCGGCAGCAGTGTCTCAGGTAGTGTCTCAGGCAACTGGTAACCATTCTTCCTTGCAACCACCAGATGGAAGGCAGCACAAAACTCAGGGAGTGTCAACGCCCCATCACAATCCACATCACTGAGCTCCCTGCAGGTACAGCAGTAACATGTTTACCAAGCCATCACCTCAGGGAAGTGTACGCATGCAATCACAGGGGATGAAGAAATTAAGCTTTGAAAACAGGTATTTTGATAGAGGACAACCACCATTTTTTCTACTTGACTGTAACTATTACAACTCCTAGGACCACAGAAGAGCCTGGGTTAGGGACATCAAAGCCCACCCAGCCCAAATTCCTGCCATGGGCAGGGCTGCCCCCCACCAGCTCAGGCTGCCCAAGGCCCCATCCAACCCTCCAGGGATGTAGCACCACAGCTTCTCTGGGCAGCTGTGCCACTCCCTCACCCACCTCTGAGTAAAGAATTACCTCGTAATGTCCAATCTAAATATCTCCTCATTTATTTAAAAGCCAACATTTGCCTCTGACATCATGGGCCAAGATAATAAGATAGGAAGCATTCTTTTTGGAGCAGCCCTTGCAAATATCCTGCGTTTCTAAGGGTGAAATCAACTTTCTAATGGTTGAAAGCAGTTCTGACTAACCCATGCAGGATCTTAAGCCAGTTAAAGCAAAGTTAAAAACAGACTTCAGCAAGTGTTTAATCAGCAACGCTGACTAGCCTCAAGAAAATAGGTAAATTAAAGTTTTTGACATGTCCAGATATTACTGTTAACTGCTCATTAAATCTCTTGTATCTTTAACTCTTGAATGCTTATAAAACAATAACACTGGGCTTCAGATATTCAATAATTCAATTTCATAACTTAGTTCCTCAGCCAGAAGTAAGTAACATCTTACTATTAACACAGTGACTAAAATAAAGAAACACATAACTTTTGACACTTTGAAAATAGCAAGGATTTTTTCAATCTGCTGAGGTCATAGTGGCAAAGACTAAAACACCCCATATGTTTAACAATGTAATTGACAAATTACTACAAAGTTATAATCATCTACTAGAAAGGAATGCTTTCTTCTGTGCAGAGAACAACTTATGTGAGCAATATGAATACAATATGTTTTATTAACGTATTGGTTTAATCCATTCTTCTTATATAATCTTTACTTCATATTCAAATATTGACTTCCCCTAACAGAATACCTTTCTGGCTGTGTTTCTGTTGTTTTATTCATAGAATCATAGAACGGCCTGGGTTGAAAAGGACCACAATGACCATCTCGTTTCAACCCCCCTGCTATGTACAGGGTCACCAACCACCAGACCAGGCTGCCCAGAGCCACATCCAGCCTGGCCTTGAATGCCTCCAGGGATGGGGCATCCACAGCCTCCTTGGGCAACCTGTTCCAGTGCGTCACCACCCTCTGTATGAAAAATTTCCTCCTAATATCTAACCTAAATTTCCCCTGTCTCAGTTTAAAACTGCGCCCGCTTGTCTTATCAGTATCCACCTATGTAAACAGTCACACTCCCTCATGTTTATACACCCCCTTCAAATATTGGAAGGCTACAATGAGGCCTCCTCAGAGCCTTCTCTTCTCCAAGCAGCTTTGTTGCGTTGTTGGTTTTTTATTTTCCTTTTATTTTCTTGACTTACAATCTGCTTTGAAAAAATTCCAGACATATTCTTGGACCCCAAACTATGTTTCAGCTCTTGCAAGCTTTTCTTCATATCTATCCTCACAAAAGCATATATAAAGTAAAAACTCATCAGCATTTTCAAACATTTAAAACAGTTTTACTACCTAGTTGCAAGGAAGACACTGAATTATAAAGCACCACTTTGTTTATGAAAAGATTATAGAATTCTTGTCAAATTTTATCATGTACAGTTCCATCTGCAATTGTTTCTAAATAAGCTCATTAAAAGGAAGTGTGCTGCTTCATTAGAAAAGCACTGATGAATTATGTAGTTGTACTTATTAAATATTAGGCACTAATTAGGCCTCATCTGACAAAACAAAGCCAGAACCTATAAAGCCAACAACACATCTAAAACATTCCAAATGTGACTTTCTCTATATCGTTTCATGAAAAATGTCAGTTCGTTGAGCTAATGATGTTTCTTGCAGCACACTTAGGAACAGTTCTCAGTTACACTGCTCTTCAAGCCTTTCCCATCCTGCTGAGCAGGCAAACATCCCTGCAGAAAAGAAGCGTGTCAGGAAGATCAATGAGCACCCTGCTGCTTGGGCCTGAGAGTGAATCTGGAGATAAGAGTGATAATTAGAATTGAAGACACTTTCTTTAATTCAAAAAGAATTCTTCAATTAGGTATCTTTTGAAAAACAGGATACACATCCCAAATGCTACTACAGTACTTACCAGATGTGAGAAAGCTCTGGGATGGGCAGCTTTGATTTTGTGAAGAAATTCTTTGCCACGGAACCTGTTGGGAAACCATGTCTTATCAACTGCTAGAAATTAATTCTCCAGTTGTTTACATTTGGCCCAGGCTGCTGCCCCAGAAGCAGCTGGTTACTGTATGATCAGCAGGCACCAGGATTAACTGCATCCTAATGTAGCCGTTGGACCATTTGTGATAGAGAAATCCAGACAGAGCTGTTGACCTCATTTCCCCATTCCCTCCATATGGGAAAAATAGATAAAAGGAAAAATGCTTCAGTGATAGTGATTATAACTAACACACTACCATGTCACCAAGGATGAAATAACAGACACAAACAGCTCTGCTTCATTCAGAAGCCACATGCGTGGCAGTGCAGTGCTGCAATGTATGCTACTCTCCCAAACCACTGTTTCATCCATAGAATCACCCTGAATGTCCCAAATGCGAAATAAGCACATGGGCATATTGCTATTGGGTCAGCACAAGCTCTCTGTGTTCTGGAAGCCCTGCTATTTTGCAGAATGTAAAGTAACACACACTTCTAGGTCGATACCCCTTTTTTCTTCATGCATTCAGGTCAGATCACCCACTGCAGTGCGTGAGAAAGGCTGTAACTAGGACAGGTCAAGATACAGCTAGCACAGCACGTCATCTATGGAGCCAGATGTCAAGAGAGGAGGACAAGGCCACGACAAAGCCATGTAATAGTACAGCTCCAGAATATCCCCTCAAGCACTAACCAGGGCTAGGACTGAAACATTCAGTAACTACCAATGGATCTTCATATGATAGATTTCTTAAATAAATTCCTAAGCCTGAACAAATTTCTAGCACCTGTATCACCCCACATCAAAAATTTCTACAGCTTAATTATTTTAAGACGTTGTGGGAAGCTCGAATTTTATCACTTATAAACAGTAAGTCTGGATGTGTAAGGACTGTCTGAGAGTCTTGCTCAACATAAAAATGCAGAGCTCCCTGAGAAACTCTATATGAATATACACGTGCACACAGTCACAGGTGCATATAGGTGTGTGAGAAAATGCAGTGTAGTTAAACAATCATTTTCTCCCTCGAGTAAATTATACAAAAGAAACTTAATTGAGGAAAAGTATCACAGGAGCATTAATTTCTATTAGCACCAGGTAATTCATCACAGAGTCATGAGGTTGGAAAGGACCTACAAGATCATCTAGTCCAGCCATCCTCCTATAACCATTACTACCCACTAAGCTACTAAATCATATCTCATAGCACCTCATCCAGACAATTCATTCATTCAAACCTTTGGCTCCATCCAAGGATGCTGAATTCCAGATGATGCTGAAGAACATCAGTACAACTGGACTCAGAAAAATGTCCTCAACTGTAAACACTGCAACTTCTTTGACAGACTGTCAGTACCTGTAGGGAAGCCTCTCACAGCCACCCTGATCCTTCCATTCAGGATGGAAATGCAATCTCATTATGCTGTTACTACAATTATACCATGTATGTGCTCTCCAGCATTTGCTTTTAACCACCTCAAGGTCAAAATCTCAGTCCCTCAGAGCCATAAACCCTCAGGCTTGATATGCAGGTCAGTTAAACACATACTGTCGTTTTTCTGTTAGGAAAGTTAAGTTTTCAGCTCAATAAACTCTGCAGGTGTGATCTACAAATACATACCCTCAGAATATTAGCTCATCCTAATTTTCACCAAACCACAACACTTCTCCTTAGAGGTATTTTCTCCAAATCAGGACCAAACATTTAGCGCTGCCTCGAGTCTGAGCAGCAAGTGTGCATATTCTCTCAAAAGTTTCAAATCATGCACTGGAAATAGGTAACCACTTTGTTTTTGCATGAAGTCACAAATTTTTTACGTCTTTTACTCCTTAGCTCTGCAAGCAGCTTAACCAAGGACAAAAACATGATGTGTACCATCACTGCTGCCAACAAAACCACCTGTGAAACAGGACAACAGGAGTGCAGATGTGTATTAAAAAGCATTGTTTGGATTTCTATGAGGGAGAGAAAAAAGCCTTGCCTGATTCTCTGATGGCAGAGTAAACATGCAGGGACTAAAATGAAAGGGAAAGAGATCTGCAATATTGAAAAGTATCTGCAAAACTGAAGGAGGTATGATGCATTTTGCTTTTCAAATGGTTACCCTTTAGAACAGAATCAGTTCTGAAAGAATTAACAACCATATTTAGGAAAAAAAACATAATGCCCACAGCATTGGTCTGTTCTTTAAGTTGCCTGCCTTTAAAAATAAATTACAACGAACTCCTGTCCATAAGCTCATTAAAGAGAAAACAACTAATTCAACTACTTAAAGCTTCACATCTCTCAATCTGGTTCCCCTACTCAAAGTGAACATGTTTTGGTCAAAATTACCTGAAATAAAGGAGTTCAGATCGGGCTGCAGGGACTTGAACTGGTTGACATAGTAGTCTCGCTGCTCCTCGGTTATCCTCCATGGGTCATCTGAGTAATGGGCACTGCTGTCTGGCTGCTCCCGCTCCACTGAAAGAGACTGAGAGGAGGGTCATTGGCATTAGCTGAGAGGGCCAGCCAGGGCTCTGGGAACCTCAACAGACCAGATTCATGCTGTTCTGGCAGCAGACAGGTATTCCAGAAAGATGAAAAGTAGAAATGGCCACATTGATTACTGTCTCGTTACTTTTAACACTGAGGCTAATACTTTATCTGGACAATTAAAGGAAGTTTTACATTACCAAAGTTAAAAGAAAAACAAAATCTTACTAGTGCTGACCACAAGTCAATCCCTACCACCTCTGGATTCATTTTGGGGTTTCAGCCATGCATTACAGTCTGAACTGAACACCATATATCTAAAATGGGGCTAGTAACGGACCTACATCTATACCTGTGCAGTGCAGTGCCTGACTTTTTAGCTCTGCTAAGAAACTATTTAGCCTTGGAGAGATGCTGTATCTACAGAGCTGGTCTACCTCTGCATCCACAGCTCACCTAAGGTAATTTGGTACACACTTCACTCAGATTTGCAAGCCCTCAGGGATCTCCTTAATTTCTATAATTTCCCACACTGTGAGTAAAAACCACAACCTGGGGAAAAAGAATATTGTAGAGGATGTTGTAGTCCTTTACTTACATGCTGTTCTGATTGACTCTAGAAGAGGGCTGCCAATATAATTTGTTGAATCAAAATGACTTTGGGTTCAAGATGCTTTAGGTCTGGATGACAGCACCCATAAAGAGAGAGGGGTAAGAATGAACAACCAGGTGCCAATCACCTTCAAAACCCGTTCTCTGACAGACATCACTCAAATTTAAGAATCAAAGCAAAAATACTGGTTCTGAAATACATCAAAAGATCCCTGAAACAGGCAACTTCATGCACTTGTAAATTAATTTTCATTTCAAAGTACTGCACAAATGCATTCAATTTCATTTCCAGTTTGCACAAATTATACGCCATTATCTCTAGATCTTTCCCTGAAGCTTTGGTGACATTTTATTATGGGATGCTAAACACTATGGAAAAGCTACAAAGTCCCCCAGTTGCATTTATTTCGGAAAAGCTTTCCCTTGGGAGAGCTCTGTGCCT
Source organism: Perdix hodgsoniae (assembly GCA_035772895.1). NCBI lineage: Eukaryota > Metazoa > Chordata > Aves > Galliformes > Phasianidae > Perdix > Perdix hodgsoniae. The sequence continues at coordinate 7,287,214 of JAPSGF010000025.1, forward strand.
CCTCAGGGCAAACTCTGCTTGCATAAGAAATGTACAGCAGGCTTACTGCAACATCAGAAAAATCTGCTTTGGCAACGAGCAGGAAAACATAGGACCCACCTCATAAGAACAATAAATGACCATAAATCTGTTTATTCTGCTTGAGCTGTCATCTCATAAACTGGGGTAAAAAAGGAATACACATAATATTGGACCTCTGTGTAGGTGTTGCAGATTACACCCTAACTCAAGCAGGAATCTCAGTGAAACCTCATATATTTCAAATGAAAATGTTTTGCCTCTGCTAGGATAGTCTCACGATTGTTTTTAACTTTTGAAGATTCTGAGTCTAGTTTTCTATGTTATGTGGTGCTTCTCATTTTACTTAGCTTCAGCAATTTAACTGGATCATTCATTTTAATTTCTACTTCCTTTGTCTTGCACTAAAAAAGCACCCTTCAGTCTCTTGTCTAAAAATACGACGGAGCACACTTTAACTTTTTAAAGTGAGACTTCTTTTTCAATTTTCTCAATTGCTTTCAGTACCATTGCTAAAGAAAAGACACACAATTCATTACCCGACTAAGAGTTGAACATGCGAGAGCAGGTTTGGCCCCGTAATTCCCTGATGATGATCCATCCTGCTGGTGAGTAGAGTGTCTGACTTCATAGGGAGCTACAGACATTTAAAATGAGTACATAAATCAAAGGGTAATCCACAAGCAAAACATTACATCCTGCAAGTATCAGTGACCTCAGTAACATAGTATCAAAGAACTCTGAGTCTTCAACAACAAAATGCCAGCTACATGCTTGTCTTTAGATGTTTTTGATAGAAATTGTCATTATATGCCAGTAGATAAAACATTATAAATAATGTGTAAATATGTCTATATATTCTGTTTATATATTTATACATTGTCTTTACTTACACCTTTATATAACAGAAGATAGCATTACAAGTAGTAAGAAATAGTTGAGCTGCAAAACAATATGCTTTGACAGTGCTATCAAACAGTAAATCCCTATTGTTCTATATACCAATCTTCCATGTGCTATTCTTCCCCCTTTCCCTGATTTTTGTTGAAAATCAAAATACGTGACTCACCACTTGTCATTATTTGGAGTAAAGTTAGTCAAGAAAAGTAATAATCGCTCCTTCTTTTGTCAAGATAAGTCACTTGCCTTCCACTGCAGCAAATATAGTAAGCAGTGACATAATGGCACATTTAAGAACAATGTTTTAAAAATAGGTCAAGCATGCAAATGCAAAGGCAACTCACTTGCAAACTCTTACAGAGGTGAAAACTTTTGCTCCTGGCACATTTAAAATACACCACTAAATGACAGTCAGCATTAGGGAGGCAAAATTTAAAAGAATCTTGATGAAAAGTGAGACCAAGAAATCTTAACACTTTTGAGCTCAGGAAGACCTTAAAAACTACTTTTCCAAACCCCTCGCTTTCCTAAGTGACTTATCCTGTATTGGTATCTATTTTTATTCCTGTGCAATTCAGTTCTAATTTCAGAAAGAAAAAAAAAAAACAAAAGAAAAAAAAAAAAACACAGGAAGGAAGTTGGGAAATATACAGAAGCACTTCAAGAGGAGATCTAAGCACAAGGTCACTGCTATGTGTTTGCAGGCAAGAAAAACTTCAAAATTACCCAGAAAAAAAAAGGAGTAAAATCCACTGGTATTTGGATATTGATGAATGCAGAGCAAAGGTTGACCATTAAGTCACACTGTCCCAATTTCAGAATCACACATTCAGTATAAAATATATCGACTAAGATCACTTCTGTGAAGCTATTACCTCACACACATACACAAGTGCTGTTGTTTTCAAGTCTATCCTCTTGCGTGCTCACAGGAAACGGGAAGGTTCTTAATTTAAAAGGCCAGAAGGAATCAGTACGCTATCTAGCCCAGCCCTTTGGTACAGCACAGGTCCTAACATGTTATTTAGTTACTTCCACTGAGAACACTTGCGGCTGAAGAACTTTTTTCAGGTAAGGCATCCAATGCTGAGCTGAAAACATCTACGTCCTTATTTTAATTCCAAATGCTTTCTGAAAAATACATTTAGTGCTCTACTACACCAGGATTGTACCAACTCAAGCAGCTGAATGATTAGTTTCAGAAGTTGATATACCTGGATTGGATGCTGTTGTCTTTATGTATTTTGCACAAATACTGATTGATTCCATGAGAAGTTTCACTGAAGTTACTACTGTAAGCAAATTCCTAGGCTCCATCCCATCATCCCAAAAAAACATACTGTTGGCAGAGACTGAAAAAAATCCCAGAAAACAGTAGAGAGCGCTACTATGGGCAGCTTTGATGGCATCCTCCTTCCTTGTGTTCCAGTCTTCAGGGTGGCTGCTGCTACTGGTCTCATTCACCAGTGTGGAAAACATGTCATACCAGAAGGCAACCTTACTAACACTGCTTATTTCAGAAGTCATCCATTACTGTTTTGATCAGTTATGCTAAAGGTGGGGTGGGAAAAAGTCCTGTTTCTGAATGAATGGTGGTTTAACTAACCAAGGAATGGAATGCCTGCAACTCAGCACTAACATGATTTTCATGTGAAGACCATTTGACACTGTTGAATATATTCCGTAAGGAGTTTCTAAATGTTGTATTAGCTGTTTTTTTTTCCACTTATTTGTAAACAAAAACAATTGCTGAAGGACTCCTAACTAAAGGAGCGCTATATGCCAGTGTCTGCTATCTTCACCACCTTGGTCACCAGATGCTGGAATTAGGAGAGCACAGACATCCTACTATTAACAATAGCACCTCAGGCTTTTGTAAAGACTGGCTCCTGTTCTCTGTCCTCTGACCAAAACCAGAAAGTTTTGCCAATTAATTTAAAGGAAGGACAACACTGTAGTTCCTTATTTTTATCTGTTTTGTCTACATTATGCTGTTGGACTGTATTTATGTTCATGTTCCATTGTAATTTCCGTTATGAAATCAGACAGATTATTATCATTTCCTGCAAAGGAAGGTCTATTGTACATCTGAATATTAAAACAGTAGCTACTGAAATCATGAGCTCTGCTGGCTCATGGTCACTCTGTTGTCCACCGAGAGACCCAGGTTCTTCTGTACACGGTTCCTTCCCAGCAAGTCAGCTCCTAAGCTGTACAGATGCATGAAGTTATTCCTCCCCAGGTGCAGGACTCTGCACTTCCCCTTATTGAATTTCATAAGGCTCCTCTGCCCAACTCTCCAGTCTGTACGGGTCTCACTGAATGGCAGCTCAGCCTTCTTGTGCATTGGCCACTCCTCCCATTTTCATATAATCTGCAAACTTGCATAGGGTGCACTCTGTCCATTCATCCAGATCATCGATAAAGATGTTGAACAAGACAAGACCCAGTAATATGATGATATTGGCAATCACTTCTGCCAGCTCTCTCAGCACTCATGGGCACATCCTGTCAGGGCCCATGAATTTGTGTATGTCAAGTTTGCCTAGACAGTCTCTGAACAGATCCTCCTTGACCAAGGGGAAAATTTCCCCTTCCTAGGCCCTCTTTTTTATCTCGAGTCTGGAATTTCTGAGAGGCAGTCTTAGCAATGAAGACTGAAGCAAGGAGAGTGTTCACTAACTCCTCCTTCCCAGTGTCCTCTGTTACCAGGGCATACATTCTGAAAATACTTACAAACACATCCACTGTGATTTATTACAGGCAGTCTTGCCAGGGACTAGGTATGAGCATTCATCTGTGAGCTGTGAAACATAAATCTAACTAATTTACCTGAAAGTAAACAAGGAGACAGGATTGAACAATCAAAGAAAAGCTTTTAGGCACAATAAAATGAAATGATTGGATCATTTTCCAAAACAGGAACATAATTAAATTTTAAAATCTCTACACTGTCAGTTCCATTTGAAACTTGGATGCTTCTGAGAAAAGGAAAAAGAATAATTGAACACAGTGTGCACATCCCTACTTTCATCCTACCTCCATGCTGCTGCTCCAGCCCACCTCTTGATTTACCATATCCATAAGTTAAGGGTATTCTCTGGTAGGTAGATGGAGAAGCAGGAGGTGAACAGATCGGAGACACTGGTGGAGACTTGGGTTCCTGCTTCAAAAACACATCAACACAGAAAGGAATCCTGAGATGACAACAAAACCAAATAATTCCGCACAGCAGCCCAAACACATAGAGCATGATGGACAAAGAAGAGGGAAACACTGCAACTTCCTCAGACCCTCTATATCCAAGAAAGCTCTCACTAATAAAGACAAGATGAATTTGGTACTGAACCTTCATCCTGGAAGGTGCTAGAAGGAATAATGGCATAGCAAAGCTTTAAAACAGTTCAGGACAATCTACTTCGAAATATGCCTGAAAAAGTGTCTGCAGAAGGCAGTTTAGACAAGTAAAGCTGGGATGGTGTTTCACTGAGGACAAGAGAAAAAGAGTATTTTCTGGACAACCCCTGGAGGAGATTAGAAAGGAAGGAAATACAGTGGCTTATCCCAGCCAGAAAGAGTAACTAATAACCAGCTCCCACATCTCAGCACCTCTTCTCCAACTGAATGTTTCTGTAGCAACTAAGGATCATGCCTGCCATGAAAAATTCCTCATTTTCCTGTTTAATCCTCCTTGAGTAGAAAGATTTCTGTTTGCACCTCCTCCCCTTGACCTCTCCAAGAAATAGCACTACACTCAGTAGAACACCACTGGAAGAACTTACACAAAATATTTACAGGGCTGACATGCTCACATAAAGAAATTTCCCTCATGAATAATCTGATACAAGAGATCATCAAAACAAGAGCACAGCCCTGATGGTGACTATTAACACGTAAGGAGCTCTTATTCAGTACAGTGCTGCAAAACTGAATACATTCACACAAGTGTCATCACTTCCAGGACCAGGCCCAAATGCAGCATGCACAGTGAAACACTAGCCTGAAGAAGACAGGCCCATTACCTGTTTGTCTCCTTCATCTGTTCTTTTGTAGGAATTTTTTTCCAGAGTTGCATGTGGAGCCTGAAACTTAACCCCGTGGAGCTCTGCTGGAGTCCCATAGCGTACTTCGCTGTCGTTTTTCAGCGCCATGAACCGTGGCAGAGGTAATTCTTCATTAAAAGAGAGAAACATTCAGTTGGGACTTCAGACCATTGAAAGTCCTTGAAGCAGTCCCATATTGTAAAACCAGTGAAAAATTTATTTGTAAAAGAAAACTACTTGTATTTCGTTACATCTATAAATGTGCAACTCTTGTGATTACTTTATGTCTTAACAGAATGTTACACAAAGGTACATTGGCCGTATTTATGCAATATCTCTTAATGCACAGAGAAAGAAAGAAGCCTGACGGACATTATTACAGCAAAAGGCAAACTCATTTTCTGACTTAGAAATGTTGTCTTTAGTAAAAAGAATAGTTTCCCACAGAAAATGTGCAACTGATTAATTCATTAGGTTGGGATGACAGCATTCTCAGTGCTCCCATCATACAGGGAGTAAACTAAAAATGGTGGGGTTCAGAGACCAGGTCAGAACTCAGGTAGACAGGGGTACCATTTTATCTCTGCTCTGCATAGCAGAAGAGTGACACACCTAAGCAAATGCATCTTTAAGACAATTCATGACTAGTCTAGGGGAATGTTATTAGAAACCATTATTTTTGTGCAGTCAGACCTGAAGATCAATAGAACTAAAATTAACAGAACATAGTGTTCAAGATCAAACTGTGCATCAGCTCCATAATCATTTACACACCTACAACTGCTACGAGGAAGAAAAAGAAATCAATATAGGTTTGGTGCATGCTACTCATCCCAATCTAAAATCACTAATACATTTCTAGAGAAAATGTAATTAGCACTGGAAGCATTTCTGAGAGCAGGATATCAGTAGGCAGTCTGTGAGCACCCTTGTTCACTCAAATTGGTAGATGATATGCAGCTGCTGTGCTTGTAACACATACACACAGACAGTATATCTCACCTCAGTTCAGGTTTCTTACTCAGTTTGCTTTTTCTCAGACCAGCAGTGGCATCCTTAGAAAGGAGCACAGCACAACAGGAGAATGCTGCAGAAGTGGAAACTCTCCTGATCCTCAGCCTGAAGCCTGCCAAGGTTGAGCAAGGACAACCAGGGCAAGAAGATCCAGCTTCCTTTGTGCAGTCACTGTGACAGTTTTGCAGCTGAAAGGCACCTGCTTTCTCTCTTCACCACTTGAGTTCGACTTGCCTCTTAAGAAACATTTATCACCATCAAAATGGTACACCTACTATTACTGCCACTACTTCATGAAGAACAAAGCTCTTGTAAATTACATCTACCATACGTTGCCATATCTACCAATACAATGTGTTATTTTATTATGGCTCCCAGATGATCCTCCATCTGAAGCAGTACTGGTTTCCATTCAGAGGCCTTTGGGACCAGAGTCCAAAGGTGGCAGGGAAATGTACCTACAGCACTGATCCCAGCAATCCCCTTAGGAGACAGAGCTGCAATCCTACCTCAGCCATACATGTCATTCAGTGCAATGTTCTACCATTTCTTCACTTCGAGAAAGTAACATCGCCTCCTCCCCAGCCTCAGATCCTCAAAATACACTGGTTTCACAGACAAATTAGAAGAAAAGTTCACCACCACCAAAAGGTTGCGAGGATTAAAGACAGGGGAAAAACAAGCACAGAGTGCTGCAAGCAACATTTGCTACTCACCATTCTTAATGCTCTCAATCCGTACTGGGAACCCTGACTGCGCTGCTGCAATTAACTTCAAAGCAATGTAAAACTGAGCAGGACCAAAATAGCCCACACGTTTGGCTCCACAAATTTCTGTGATCTAGGAAAGAAGAGACATTCTTGGTAAAATGCATTTCACTCTTTCAGGGAACGTGAAGAGCTCTGCATACACAAGCAAAGAAATATGTATTTTAAAGTTACATATATATAAATAAATATAATATAATATATATAAAATATAATAAACATGTAAATAAATAAATAAATAAATACTTATTATATTTAAAGTTCTCTATTAAATGTAGAGTGTTCTGACTGCTGCCTGATCGCATTTCCCTTAGTACATCAGAGACAAGTAGTTATTTATTATCATTTTCAGACACAGTGAAGGGTAGCAGTGCTATCCTAAAATGATTTATTTGCTTTCATATTATGCACGATCTTAACAGCAGGTGAAATGATTGCTTATTTTGCACATTGTTTAGTCAGATGTTCCCACTGCAGGAGTTGTGGTGTTCACAGAAATACAATTAGACCTTACAACCGCTGTAACTGGAATGGCAAATTCAGTACAAGAAATTCCCCCTTCTGCTGCTTCCATTTTGTCTCACAG
>JAPSGF010000025.1:7294641-7507488 GCA_035772895.1 Perdix hodgsoniae
CCCCCCCCCCCCCCCCCCCCCCCCCTTTGCTTCTTGTATGATTGCAAATACTATCATCCTGACCTAACAAATTCATTGGCACTTCTCCACTGGTAGGTTCTCCTCTACGTAACACCCAATGGTGGGATGCTCCCAAGCTACAATAGCATGACAGAAACTATTCAACTGATTCATAGAAACAAATAGAACAAATGAATACCCATTTTTCTCTAATTATATATCTATTTACATAGATACATATATACACACACATGCGTACTGTAGCAGAACGTGAAACAATTCCTGAAAACTGAGACATTTCAGAGAATTAATTATTAATAACCAAAGAAAAGTATCTCCAAGCAAAGCTTTTCTTCTCTGGATGTGGCTTCTGCTTTGACTGACTGAGCTTTGTTTTTTTGCTCTTCCTGTAAGTTTCTGAGATGCAGAGCCTCATTCCTTGCTGCACCAAGCTGATTTCTTTTTTCTCACCGCATGATGAAAAGGGAGATTGATTCTCTGGTGCTGAGGATGGGAAACATGGCTTGCTGTGGTGCATAAATCCTTGGTGTCAGCCGCAGGATGAAGCAACCATAGCCAGAGGAGGGCACAGGCACGCATCAGTAAGATGACACCAAACCTGGGTGCCAACCTTGGTTTATCACAGGAGAGGAGCAAGAGTGAGGATAAGGTCAGCCCCAGGACTGGAGGTGGTGGTCCATCAGCCATCACTCCCAGCAGCACCTCAAGGTACAAGTAGCCAAGTAGCCGTGCATGTCCTGAAGGACTCTCCCCATCTCTGTTCTGAATGCTGTGAACGATCTGCTGCTTGCTCTTGATATGGAAACACAGTCATTTTGATGAAGTAGCTTAAAACCTTTTTTACTATTTAACTAATCAGGGATGCATAGTCTTTCAGAAACACTGTGCTGCTTCTCAAGCACCCTTAAAACAACCATCCCCAACCGCCTCTTTGTGACATTGCCCTTCAATGGGAACAACAGCAAAATATTCTTTAGGCACAATCTCCTCTGTGTTATTACAACAACTAAATCCTGATCTCATGTTAATGACCCGGAGCAACAGATGTAAGCTGCCACAAAAGCTCAATTTATTACAGAACTGAAGATATTTACATTGATTAATTGTAGGTACAGGCATTTACACTCATTAGTTTCCCCAACAGCCAAAAGAGAGGGCTGTGGGTCCCCTGGCAGCCAGCAGCTCACCCCACCTACATCAGGACCCGCTCGGAGCTGCTGGCTGGAGCACTTCTCCTCCTCCTCCAGCAGCATGGGTAAGTGGCAGGTCAACCTTCATCCAAAACCAGTTCCTCAGAACACACTCCCTGCTTCAATTCCCATAGCAGCTTAAACTCAATACTGCTTTCTTTTTCTTTTTTTTTTTCTTTTTAATTTCCTGATTTTACCTTTTGCAGGGTCAGTGCACACAGCTTCTTGATGGGCAGATTGCATTTAGCAATATGCATTGCTGCAGCTAAACTAGGCTGTGCAAAAAGCTATTAGTGGTTTCCAAGATCCATTTGAATTAAAGGCATTGTACCTGAATGCAAAATGACATCTTTTCAGGATGAAAACTAGACTCTATCTAAGAAAATAAACACAGAGCACTGATTTGGAACTAAGACTTACGAAAATGTCCCCTGTAAAAGGGAAACATCTACACTACTTTCCTTCAACTGATATTAAAAACAATCTCTTTTCACCCCTTCCTGTTGTCAGCTTAGGTTACTTTGTTTTCAGTGAGATAACAAGGAGAGAACTGATTTTTTTTCTACTCACACAAATGTAAAATAAAATAAACTGCAGACCTTGATACCACAGGGGATTTTAACACAACATTATTGACAGTCAATTTCATTACTTTTTTCTTTTTTTTTTTTTTAAGATTCTTCAGCAAAAAAATGTACTCCTCCAGTGATAGCTGAGTACAGAAGAAAAGTTTAATGCAGTACATGTTGGAAACAATTTTTCATGGTGACAGGTTACTGCTGCCTCTCGCCAAATCTAACCTCAGGATAATAAACAGAGTTACTCAAAGACTGATCTACTGAACGGCTCTTGAGGCACCGTGCTGAGTGGGCTAAAACTAAGTTTAAATTTCTGCAAGGTATAACTGCATATGTGGAACAAATTCACGGGTCGGTTGCCACTTGAGAAAGAAAGTTCATTTCACACAACATGCAAAAGCAACATTTCTCAGGGAAGGATGGAGACCTGCAGTGCCCAACCTCATGCTTGCTCTAAGTCAATCCTGGAACAATGCTTGTACCTTCAATGGCATTTCAGAAGAGAGCCTTAGAACACATTCTGTGCAAGAACCACACCGCCCTCCCTACCAAATAGCCATGAAAAATAGAGAGGAAGACTGCCTGTATACTCTTCTGATGGGCCAGAAGATTTTCTACAATTATTTTAACAAAAAATGCTCCCCCTCCCCATTTTTTGTTTTTATTTATTCATTTTAAAAGAGATCTCTGGCCTTTCAACGCTAACATTTAAGACATATCTATGAGCTGTTCTGTAGAGTGGCTGTTTTAAATTACCATTCTCCATGCATACTCCTACTAGGAAAGTCTTACATCTTGAGATGCTGGAACAAAAAGCAGGTTTTTGTATTTATTATCCACTCACTGCTCTGCTCCATTAGCAGGCAGCAAGTATTATTTTTGCAATTGCTCCTTGAAGACATCCCAATGAAACTGCTTTTCCCAGCACAATCTGATGTTGTTCCAGCTCTCCCTGTTTCTCTGCAAACAAGTTTCCACTGCAGTCTCCAAGAGCACTGACCTCTCAAATACCCTGGGCAGGTCCAATTTAGATTGCAAGAGCTCAACTTTGGGAGCCAAAACCTAAGGATGAAGTTTACTTACTGAACACTGAGTGCAAGGTACACTCAGAAAGAGCCATTTGGTAACCCTAGAACAGATGGGCAGGCAGAGATGGCCATCTTCCAGCCTCAAGGGAAAGGTTTTCAGCTGTAAGCAAAGGTAAAGCTGGAAAACTTTTCACTGAGAAGGCAGTGAGGTGCTGGAACAGACTACCCAAAGAAGTTACGGATGCCCCATCCCCTCTAGAGGCTTTCAAGGCCAGGCTGGATGGGGCCCTGGGCAGCTTGAGCTGGTGCCTAATTTAATGGCTGGCAACCCTGACTGAAGCAGGAGTTTGGAACTAGATGATCTTTGAGGTCCCTTCCAAACCAAGCCAACCTATAATTCTAAGATGTTTGCCTCTTCATTTAGCCAGTAACTCCGCTGTCCTCTGGCACTCAGTTTGGGTCTGTTCTGTTCCCTTGTTACGATCTGTCACAGCCACCACCTGTCACTTGCAGGCAAACCCAGCCCAGGAAAGAGGAAGCTCTGTGTACATTGCGACACTCTGAAAGTATATAAGCTGAATGCAAATTCTCTGGGAGAAAAAGAAAACAAGCAACAGCTTGCTCCTGCATTAAAGGGAATTTTTTTCACTGTACCTTCTACTTCAGTCCAACCCCAAAAAACACAATTTTAATGCTTGCTCTTGCTCATGATACGAAGAGGTTACAAGGTCTTCCACTTCCTCTGTTTCCTTCAAACTGCAAGGAACAACCTGAAGAGCACCTGCCCAGATCCAGGACCAGCTGTGCCGATGCAGCTCCGCGCCCTGCCCTCCAGACCCACAGTCCTATAATCACTGTTCCACAGTCAAATATTTGCAGCAGTAGCTTATCAACAGCTTATCACAAAACTGTACCATGCATCTGACCCACTTTGCTCCTTTAAAAAAAAAAAATAATAAAATTATGTTTACAGATTCTGAGATCTGCTTGTCACGGACAAGTTTTGCTACATTCTTAATCAGGTATTTCCTTCTGAATGGGTCATTGTCCAAATACCTGCAGCACTACCCGGAGCCCAGGGCTCCTCTCTCTTCATTATTTGAAGTGAAGCACAGAACAGCATGCACAGATATCGAAGGACTGCTGCCTGGGTAGTGCTGGGGCAGTTTTGCACCCAGAGGAAGGGCCTCTGCCATGGGGCAGGTTGTCAGTGCTGCTTCACTGCCTCAGCCATTACCTTCTGTTGCTTAATGTTTTAAAAAAGGATGCTTTATCTGTTTTAGACTTCTTTAAACATCACCTGGAAACTGGGTTCTGACACCTAAAAAGAAAGGAATTAGAAACTGCTTATTTCATGGCACACAGACAACACACACATAGGGCATTTTTACAGACTTGACCACAAAACGTCTTGTCCTCACTTTAAACTCTGACTCCAGTTTAAACTTATTGTGTTCTTCAAGCAAAAGTGATAAGGTAAGTTACTGTTCAGCTGCCACAGCTTAGCAAATCAGTTAACACAGTGGTAAAAAGAGCAAAAAGAAACCACATTACATGTTACAGAAAATGTGCCGACAGCCCTGTCATTGCTCTCCAGGCTCCCTTGTGCTCACACAACCCAGAACAACTTGGTTTGCAGGTGCGGGTGCTTGCTTGGGCACTTCTGGGGCTGCTCTTTCCTTGGCAACAGTGAAGCTTTGCCAAGCAGCTCCAGGTAGAATGTTTTACGCCAGCACCAACAACTGCAAAGTTTATGATACAGAGCACATTTGGGCACACACAAAATATTTTCAAACAACTCTGCAAGTCTCATAATAATTTGATCAATGCAAGGGTCTGTGTAGTTCTCTGTTTCGTATTGTACATCAGCTGCAGATGCCCAGACAAATTAAGAGCATGCAAATCATTTCTTGTCACAAACGACAACTGGCAATGCCAGCATATGACAAGCTACAGAAAAATACTGATCTGAATACTGTGCAGCTATCAGGACAGGTGAGTCAGCACAATTAATCAAAAGATTTCAATTATTAAGGAGTGTTGGCTAGAAAAACTGCCAGCAAATAAAGGCTGCAGATGCAGCCTAACACTTACAAGCACAGAACTGCACCTCAAAGAAATCCAGTCTCCTATACTCCATCTTTTGTCTTTAACATACAAACACTAATGAATCATTTTCGCTTTATCTGGGTGTGATGTGGAAAAAGTGAACACTTCCATCCTTTTACCAGGAGGTTTAATAACAAACATTGCTGAGAAATACCTGAAAACTTCCATGCCATATAAAGAAAATAATTGTCACAATAGCTGTGTCTACAGAATAAGATCAAGACACTGTTATGCTCATTTGCTCATAATCCATTTCATCTTCTCTTTAAAAGAAAAACCTGCTGTCATCGTAACTACACACATGCCGTTAGTTGTGTGTTGAAAGCCTGCAGGGGCAAGAGATGAAGCAAATACTTTTCAAAACCTCCATGCATTTTTTCTTCCATTTGGCAAATCTATGCTGTATCTGAGAACTGCATTCATCCATCTAGAATTGTTTTAGCTGTGCTTCATATTCACTAGTTTGTATCAAATCCTATAAACATCTATCCAGGTCAATAAACACAGCTTGTACCAATAAATTTGTATAGGACACGTGAAACTTCAATAAAGCTTATTACACTGGCAACACAAAAATAAAACACCTGAAAACAGGTTACTGTGAATTTAAGAACTTGTCATAAGCACGCCAACAATCGTAGAAGTATGATTCCATTTATTCACTAAGCTCCTTCACATTCTTTTTTGGCAATCATTTCCTCAGCATATGGCTATAGAAATGTACATAGTCATCAGGACACTCTATGAAATGCAGTACATGTAGCCTTGCCAACATCACTATTAAGTCCTGAAATCCCAGAGAAATCTGCAGAGTATGCAGAATTTGCTGACAGACACTGTATCCACTTTTTAAGTCTTCTTGTAGAAGCAAAGGAGTAAAGGTAGCATCCCAATCAAAGTGACAAGCACAGAGCTGTCACCCCACGCCATCCAAACAAACTGCAGGGAGTTTCCATAGCACTTATCCGAACTTCTGGTGATGCAAGACGCTGCCAGGAGCTTTTCATTCTCTTGGACACGAGACGTGAGATTCACGGATTCCACCCTGCAGACGTTTAATGCTAAGGAAGCACGTTCATAATCTATGCAGTGTGTGAAGACACCAGTCATTCCAAGGACTTCTGTTCATTTTCCTACTCACCCCTTCTCTCCCAAGAGCTTATCTATGGAAATAACACCAAGAAGGCTCAGGGCACAAGAGAGGGGAACCCAGACCCACTGACTTTCATATGCTCAGCAGAGCTGAGAGTAACGGAGTGCACCACAACTTGACACTGATGAGATGGAACTCCCCAAATGGGAATTTGGTCAGGACTGGCACTGGGCCAGCTGAAATACAAATCACTCTGTAAAACTTCTTCCATTTTCTGGAGGCTGAAGCGAAAACAGTACACAACTCTTACTAGCAATGAGAGTGAAGGGAGAGCCGTGCTTCAGCTAAAGCAGAAATGTCACATCTTGCAAATGAGCCACATCAGTGCCTTTTTCACATTAAAATACAGTACAATCACATGAACGCTAAGCAACAGCACTATATCCAACAAAGCCATTTTTCTGGGACAGGTAACAACATATCCTCACGTTCTTATTGTTTTAGACAACTACACCAACCATGTTGCTAATTCTGCAAAGAATATTTTGCAGAAACATAATTTTCATTAGCATATTGTCATCTGGAGAGTACATTTTCACTGATTTAAAATACAGCAAGAATTCATAAGCTTGAATTCATTATGTAAAATGACATTTATTATAAACACCAATGTATCTCAATACATCTTCTAAAAAACGTCTACTGAAAGCACTGCCTATATAACTGAATATAACTGAAAATGAATTTAACTTAAAGCTCAATTTCAACCACCAAAACTTTAATAAGATACATTTTTCAACCATCAAACCTTTAATAAGATAAATTTCTGCAACCTGTCCAGGCCTTTTTTTTCTTCTTTTTTTAACAGGAAGAGTGGCTACTCCCATCACTGCAGTTCAGATTTGGATTAAAGCACCTAAAAACTCTGAGTTTTAAAAAAGTAATACAAATTTTAAAAAATTAAAATAATGAAATTTGATAATGGAACATAGAACCATTTATAAGGCAAGACTCCTCAAGCTTGCAAAAAAAATGGCTGATTGAATCTTGCAGTGTTGTATTCATGCAGCCAACCTTTACCCTACTTTTCCACAGACTTAGAAGTCAATGATTGCTCTTTCAGAAAAAAAAATCCCCACTGATTTGAAATCCTTTTGTTTGCTAATGTCAAAATTCAGTCAGATGCATGACTACTAATCTTACAACACAAATCTGTATTAGTGAAAAATCCACTCCTTTTATTTACCATTTCACCAACAGTGTTTTAATACAGGATTTACCTTATTTGCCAAAGAATCTAAAACCAATTTTTTTTGCAATTTACTTTTCAGTAAATGACTTAACCTGTGAAGCTCAACAATACAATCCATTCTGCTGTCATGATGAAATATCACCATAAAACATCTCAGTACAATCAGCACTCAGCCCTGCTGAGGCCACACCTCGAGTGCTGTGTTCAGTTTTGGGCCCCTCACAACAAGAAAGAAACCGAGACCTGGGAGCACGTCCAGAGAAGGGCACTGAAGCTGTGAGGGGTCTGGAACACAAGTCTTAAGGGGAGTGGCTGAGGGAGCCAGGATTGTTCTGTCTGATGGAGGCTCAGGGGAGACCTTATTGCTCTCTACATCTGCCTGAAAGGAGGCTGAGGTGAGGTAGGGGTCGGCTTCTTCTCCCCGGTAACTGCAGTAAGATGGGAGGGAACAGCCTTCAGTAACACCAGGTGAGATTCAGGCTGGGTGTTAGGAAGAATTTCTTCTCATAAAGAGCGGTGATGCAGTGGCACAGGCTGCCCAGGGAGGTGGTGGAGTCACTGTCCCTGGACGTGTTCAAGAGCCGTGTGGATGTGACACTGAGGGACGTGGTTAGCAGGCATGGTGTTGTGGGTTAATGTTTGGACTAGATGATCTTAGTGGTCTTTTCCAACCTTAATGATTCTATGATTTCTGAAAACACCTTGGCACCACCAGTGAAGAAGCTAGCCAAGCTCCTCTAATGCACGCAATAGAGAATAAAAGAATATGCATAATGCACACACCTGCTAAAATATGAGAAGCTTTGAGCTTAAACTAAGGAGATGTCTTCAACAGACATACACAACATCTTATGAACAGACCACGAAAATATGCTTTACCCAGAATATCAACCTTCTCCATTAAAGCATCCTTTATTTTCTCATTTGGTAGTAATCCTTGAAGGTTTCCCTCCAGCAGAGCACACAGAGTTACTACGGGCAAATCCTGGCAAACACAGCTGGCTTAATTTTAACGTGCTGTCACAACCAAGAGACCTACACAGCCATCCACAGGCAGCACCACAGCACGCTGCCTCCATAACAGCTGCCTTATTATTTCCACATTTCTCTGTAACTAAAGCAAGGAAATATTTCGCCCTCAGATGCTGTGCCAGAATAACTTTACGATCTGTTCCATTTGGATGCTTTTTTCACAACTGAAAATATACCAAGGGCAACCAACATCAAACCTCATGGCAATTACTGTTATCTCTACAGATCCATTTCCAAATTCAAAAAACATTTCTCAACTTCTTTTGGAAAGCGAGTGCACTCCTATTCACAGACAGGCCGTGGCCCTCCATCCCCACCAGCACCCTGGTGCACACAGGGTACAATCCTCAGCTGAATATCAGGTAAATAAATCCTCAGTCCCAGACGATAACAAAAAAATGCACTCTGCATTCCTTTTGTGCTGGGCTGAGACAGCGGGCCTTACTGGGCTATTCACAGCACACCTGTGAGATGGTTGGGAAAACAAAAAGGCCACAGACACCCACAGCACTGTGAAAGGCAGCACGCGCAACCCTTCCTCTGCCACTGCCAGGTTTTTACCCCATTTTGGACAAGGTCTTTCCATTCACAAGCAGCAGTAGTGTCACCAACTACATGGCCGCATTGCTCCAGCACACTGGTCAGCCCTGAAGGCTTCCTCCAGGAACACCTCAACCAAAGAGCATTATGTATCTGTCAGGTGTGAATCCCAGTGCTCTAGGACAGTCTGTTTGCTTTTTTCTTGTCTTTGTGGTGATTTTACTACATTATTTTTGCCTTTTTTTTTTTTTATTCTTAGACAAAGACATAAAGCAAGTGCTGTGCATTGTTGCCCTTAAAAAAAAAGTGATTTTTTTTCTCAGAGAGTGACACACTGGAACAAGTTGCCCAGAGAGGTTGTGCATACCCCATCCTTGGAGGCATTCAGGGCCAGGCTGGATATGGCTGATATAGCTCTGGGCAGCCTGGTCTAGTGGTTGGCAATCCTGAACATAGTAAGGGGGTTGAAAGTAGATGATCTCTGAGGTCTTCTATGATTCTATGATTTGTTTCTCCCATGATATCTGCAACAAATGCTTAAAAAAAAATTAAGGCAGCATCCTCCAACCATCTGCCAAAGAAACAGGAGCAATCTCAAGTAACAAGTAGAAGTGGCCACCCAAAACCAAGCTGAAATGTGAATGTTCTGCACCCACAGATAAGCAGCACCGCTCCCATTAGCTTCACAAGACCCATGGGTGCCCTCCCAGCCCCCCAGTACAGCCTTCTTGCTGGGTTCTGCAGCTGTGAACTCTGGCCCATGGAAACATTACTACCCTGGTCCTACAGGTGACTAATATGTAGTCTGATATGTAGACTGGTAAGATTGCCAGCTAAAAAACAGAGCAGCAATGTGATTAACCACAGGTTTCTGGATGTCAGTGAAGAAAGCCTGGCACATGGACCAAACCAGGATGTCATCTCACATGTACAATTCATTTCACAGCAAGATTTTTCTATAGGACAGAACTCAAGTTAATCCCTTTGAATCTATTTGTTTTGTGCATGTCTTGGCACCAGTAATGAAAAACAAGAATAAAGCCCTTCTCGTGCACTGATGTCTAACATATAATTTGTGTCATTAACATTTTGTGGCCAGTGCAATACAAATGAGCACTTAAACATTCAGCAATGCACACGTGCCTATTTCCATCAGGCTTTTCTCCTTAACCTTTAATGGCCTAGCACAATCATAGGATCCAAGCATCACAATCCACAAAAACAACATACTGCTTAATAACTACAGCTCTCTTGCAAAATCTGCCACAGCAGTACACAAAGAGATTATTAGCCAGAATAACATGAGTTTGAAGACCCAGGAAACTGTACAGCAAAAATGATCTCATTTTCCTTTTAATCCAGTCAATAAGTGATATCCTGTAGATTAAAAGTATAGGAAGAAAGTCATGGACTGCTTTAAATTATGTCTATTTATCCTCCACTGTTGAAGCGTCACAATCACAGCTATTCCTGACAACCCTCTCTCTCCCACATTCAGATAAAGACAGCAACTGCACGCTTTGTGCTTGCGAGACAGATCTTCAGATATCTCTTTGGATGTTTCTCTTCTCAGACTCCAATCAAACAGCACAAGTCTGCTCATGGCAGCTCATCTCCACACTGGGCATTGCTGCACTGCAGTGGGAGCTGTGTTTGTTTGTGCAGGTGAGGGGAGCAGCCCAGTGCCCCAAATCTTCAATTGGTGCCCAAATTCTATTTCTTTTTTACTTTCTCCACACAGCTTTTAGCGAACACTGATGGCTCAATGTATCAAGTTAATAAAGAAGGATTTAACACATTGGGCAGAGAAAAGACCGATGATCTATTTAGCTCTGAAGAGCTGATGGTGTGGCGAGTGATCTGTGGCTGGTAGTCTACGGAGGATTTTAGATCTCCTGAGGTACTAATGATCTCTGTAGAATGATCCCCAGTCCCCCATGCCAGCCAGACAAATGCACATGAAATGCTAAACTATTCAGAGCATGTCATTTCTTGGACCTTTATGCAGCAACCTGCTTATATTAATATAGCCCCATCGTTAGAGAAAAGCATCACAGCAGCCAAGGTATTAAAAAATATCAGCTGTAAGGTTTTTATGACTCTTTCACAGGACTTTCTGGAACTAGAATAACAAATCTGTGCACATTACCACATATATATATTAAAAAAAAAAAAGATTTGTAAAAGCTTATCACAGACAGCTTTTCCAACTATCTGTTCATTTTTAGCATTACTTTCTTTCAGCATTGAAAATTAAGCATATGCACCAGGACGGTGAATACATTATTTAGCAATCACTTTTCCCTTTCAATTGCTTTCTTTTCTGTTACTTAATATCGATAAATTTTACACTCAGGCAGAAATCTTCAAGTGAATTACTGCTTCAAGCACATGAAATCTGGATACCAAAAACCGTGTTACATGCCAATCCACATCTTAAAAGCAGCAGTCTCTTTTCCTTCTTGTAAGCCTCCGCCTTCTACTTTGTACAATTTTTGCACTAAATGGAAAGGAAACCCATGGAGCAAGCGGTTTATCATACAATTAAGCCCCCAAAACACACTCACAAAAGGGGTCAAAGCGCAGCAGCTTTAAAAAGGCAAAGCTACAGAAGACTTTTAATAAATATATACTGTAGTAAGCACACACTCTTTGTAGTGGAATAGAAATTCTTTTCTTACTCTGGAGCCATATAATTAAAAAGATTTCTCTCTCCGAGATTCACATGAAATAGCCCCATGTGAGTTCAACAGGAATGCTCAAGGGCTGGAAAACCCTGTTTCTTAACTGCTTTCTTAGAAGGGAGCCAGGCTGAGCATAAGCAAAAGCATTTGTACCTAACAAATATATACTCTTTCCCCTATTTTCTATGCCTAAATCATTTAAACTCCTGAGAGCACACAGGCTGATTAAGCTTTTAATTCCTGCAACGCTTTTGCACAGGAATCTGTTGGCTTAGCAGACTTAACAACAGCTACTTTGTTAAGCAAGATTACATGGAATGCCCTATCCCTGACACTCCTTTCCACTCTGGTCCTACCTAGCAAGTATTGCTCTTCCTGATCCACACTGCCTAGCAAAAGTGTTATTACACTTTTGGTGCATCCCAAGTGTGACTTTGCAGTGAGAATCTGATTATTAACAGCTTACAGAAAGTTTAAATATAGAAAAATCTTAAAACAGAGAAATAATAGAAAACAAAACAAAAAAAAAAACAATGTTATTGCTTCATTCCTTCACTTGAAATCTTTCAACTGTGGCTTAGTTTTATTTTGCTGCTGAAACTAGGTCTTCAGTCAAAAAGTGGGAGTGTTTTCTCCACATGTGTGAGTACTTAAAAGGAATCTAAAAAGAATTTCATCACTGTTTTTTTGGATAGGCTGAGGATGGGAAGGAGGGGACAGAGAGTGGAGAAGATTTTGCTTGGTTTTTTTTTTTTTTTTTTTTTTTGCCTTACCACTTGCAGGGACTGGTACGGGGTTGGGAAGGAATGCCAGTTTGCATCTGTCCTCCTGCATGACCCCCAGTAAAACCAAAGAAGTCCATCAATCTGTGCCACACTTCTCAACACAGGCGTGGGCTCACTGCTGATTACTGCAAAAGGGAGCTGCTTCCTCCCCTAGCTTTTAGTCACACTTATTTTCAACTGAAATTGTTCTACAGCACACAAATAAACTATTTTCAGCCTGTAGAAAGAACAATCATTTCAAGTAGAAAACAGCTCTGAGCTTTTATTCTCAAAGACTTCTGAAAAGAAAACACTGTATGTACACTCAGAAACGTTTTCTTTTTTATTTGGAAGACTCTCAGGTTTTATAGAAAATGTAACACTGAAGTGAAGCGTTTTTTAAATTTGTTAGTTCTGAATTAAAACAACCTCTCTTCACCTAGAGACAAGAAAATTAAAAATGCCGCTGAGTAATACATAATAGAAAACGTTAATTTCCTCATTTCCTGAAAAGTTTATGGCTAGTGTAAGTTCTTCATGCATACTGAAAAAAGGCGATAATCTTCCACAATTTCAGAACTACAGTTATGACTGACATCACAAGCGATTCTGAATCTCTGCACTGCACGTACCTTATTAACACAAACAGCATTTATTATTACCAACAGACAAAGCACAACTTTGAAGAACCATATGTCTGTGTATTCAGATCTTGAGGTATACAGAAAACAATTACAATAATTTAATTCTTTCAAAAGAAGACAGACCGTGCTACTTTTATCTCTCAAATAAACAGTGAGAAATACATCAATTCACTTCGTTACTTCTATCTTCCAAGGCAAATAACTGTGAAGAATTGTGACAATTCCAAACGCTTCATTAAGCAGTAAAAGGAAACTAAACGCTATCAAACAATATGAACCATTTTGAACAATTGAAAAATATCCGTGATTCTTGAAACAGCCATGCCTGTCTAAGAACACATTGGTTGACCTGTCCTCTCCTTTTCAGTCACACAATACCTACAGCTTACAGTGGAATGTATTTGTATTTTGCACCTTTCTTTTTAATGTCACATTATTTGGGCACCATACCATCACCTCTCATTGTTTTTAAAGCCCTCAGAATTTCTTTCTTCACAGTAATTTTCCCAGCACTGAAAATCTTTGGTGCACGCTTCAACATCAAGAAGATTTAATTCAAGCTGAAAGAATAGAAATACTTTTGCATTCACACTTTCAAATAAGTAATTTTAACCAAGTACGTAATTATACTTATTACATTTCAAGAGCACAAACTTAATTTATATTGCATAACAATATCAGATTTTTTTCCAGCTTGCTAAAAAAGTTAGAGGCGTTTCTTCCATGGAAACATTAACCATAAAAATCTTGACACTCTCCTCACAGGAAATTGATTTTCTACAAAAACTTTGGAAAAGACTTGGGATTCCTGCACAAGCTACTGACATTCTATTTAGGTCCAAACCTACAACATGACCCACAGATGAGAGCACAGCACATAAAAAACATAAAGACACATTGAACAAGTTGGGACCCTAGCAAAACTTTGAGAGTAAAAGCCACAGATTAACAGAATGGACAATAACAAAACAAAGAGTTTAACATGGTGATTTTTCTTTTCTTTTGTTTCAGTCTCCTTATTAAGTATTCTGTAATTAAATTGTTTTCTGGTAATTCTGATCTTCTGTATGTTTTGAAAGTCATGTAAAATGGTCACCTCCAAACAAGCTTCCCCTCATAAGTTCAGTACATGGCTCATTTTTCAAGAAATGAATAAGAAACATTTCCTACTCAACAAGACATTTGCTGTGTAATCCTTTCATCAGAGAGGGGCTAGGTATTGCAGGGTGCTGCCAATATTTCCAAAAAAATTTTAAGCCAGCCTCTCATCAATACAATCTTTCTTGTGGTTCTCAGCCAACATTGGTTTCTGGGACAAAGAGCAATTGTGACCATGGGAAAAGGCCACAGTACTAGGAATGATGATTTTACATCCAGAATTAAAAGAAAAGAAAGGGAGCAACACTGATAGACACACCATGCAATATAATTTCAATATACTGTCTCAGTTCATCTGTAGGAACTGCAACATCAGGTGTACCTGGGTGAAACTAAGCTGTTCTTAGGAACATGGAAGTGTATTGGGCTGAATGATCTTGGAGGCCTGTCAATAGATTCTATGAAGTCTTCAGAAACTTCACAAATTGAGGAGTGAGGAGGTGGTCCTGAGGAGTTATGCCCATGGGGTCTCCACTCTTCTGCCCAATGACATCATTCCTGCTGAGGTAGGTTGACCTTGACTGGAAGCCAACCGCCCACTCAGTAGCTCCCTGACACAGGCCATATCCAACGGGGGTGGCTCTGAGCCTCCTCTTTCAAAGGTGACTCCTACGGCCACCTCGCCACCAAAACCTTGCCACAGAAACCCAGCACAATATCAGTTAGCAATGTTAAAGTAAAAGGAAGAGTCAGCTTTAAAAGGGAGAGGATAATCTGCTCTTCACACTCTCCATAGATCAGCTATGAACAACGTGGCATTTAAAAAAAATCCTCAAACTAAAGATAAGGCAGCACTAGAGTATATTGCCTACAGAAGCAATACAGTTTTCCTTGCTAGGGATTAACAAATTGCTCAGGAATTATAAAGAAATAGGATTTTGCTGTAGAAGGGATCTAGAGATCACCTGAGGTCTTTCCGCAGCTGTATTTTGTCCTGCTTCTATACAGATGATGCTGGTGTGACCACACTGCACCAAATCCCCTCCTCAGTGTTTTCCATAACCCATTAACTTTGGTTTCCATTTGGTTTGAAAGAAGGGCTGAGATGTCAGAGGAAGAACATTTCCCAGGCTCTGATTTTCACGCATCCTGTCAGGATTGCCTGTGCCATGGGAAGGCTGAAGCAGCTCAGCCCCTTTCCCCCGCTGACACAGCAGCCAGGTCACTAGCCAGAACAAGTGCGTTTCTGAGCCAGTTCACGATCACGCTGCCTATGCCCACACGGCACTCACGCACTTGCCTTCTTCCTTGCTTCCACAAAGCAAGGAGCACAGAAGGATGACACACTAGGGGACATTCTTAGGAGCTAGTTAAGATAAGGCTGTGCCCGCTGACCTCCACCTCAGGTGCTGTTTGATTAACACACTACTGAAATATCACTGATTTCAAACAATATCTAACATCTATAAAATCTCAGATGTGCTTTCACTGGTTATCCAGCTGGTCATCCTTTCTTTTATTCCAATAATAGGCTGTTTCAGAAATTATCTTGCATTCCAAATAGTCCTCCAAATGTCACAACTAAAACACATTTTATGAGTTTTAAAACCTCAAACACATTTACAAAGTCAGACAATATACAGTCAGGCAAAATACGACTCAATTAATTTTGTTAAATATTGTTAAATATTCCTTTCCAAGACATAACATCAGCAGAAACGCTTCAGCAACGAGATGGCATTGTTTGTCTGTTTGGTTTTTTTTTGTTTTTTTTTTTTAATTCCACTGGAAATAGTTGTGCATTTTTTTGTGCAAGGAAGTATTTCCCTACAATGCTTATACCTAAACATGTCTGTAATGAAAACCGGAAGATAAGGCAAACTTTCCTTCTAAGCTAAGAAAAAAAAGACAGCAGAAATGTAATCTGCTCTGAACTCCATCCATGGGATATCACTCAGGGCACCAGAGAACCACAAGTCCATGTGCAACAAGAAAAGGACTGGGACTGCTTTCTCTGGGACCCAACAACAAAGACTGGAAACACCAGGAGAAAGCAAGGGTACAAGGAGCAGAAATAGAGCCACCATGGAATCTTCATCTTTCCAGAAGAAGAGTTAGAGGGAATTTATAGGATATAGAGGCAAACTACCAAAGCAACACCAGGATCAATTTGGGCTGCCTACCTGCAGGTGCGCAGGCATGGGACTCCTTACAAAGCACTGCATGAGCAAGAATGCATGCAGACAGAACACAACGCTTGGCAAGCCTTCAGGGCATTGCACCAAACCTCTCAACAGCAGCGGTATATTTAATAGCAGTAAAGATGAGAATCTAGCTCCGATGCATCAGTGTTGAAGCCCTGGCATGTTTCTTAATGCCAGAAAACCAAAGAAACCAAGGCAGCAACAGGATTCAGCTCTAGCTCTAAGGAAATTTTCTCACAGTGATACGCTTTTGCGAGATGTACAATTAAAAAAAGCCCTAAGCAAAGCTGACATAAAGAGCGAGAATGCATCCCTTCCGTTTCTTTCCCCACTGCTTATTTATTTCCTGGCAGATGCGGAGAAGCGCTGAAGCAGCAGCTCCCTTGGCTCGTGGAGGCCGCCAGCTGGAACGGAGGGAACAAAGAGCAAGTGCAGGTGGAGCAGCGCGGGGAGGGCTGGGGGCAGAGAGGCACCAAAATAGCATCCCGGAGATGACACCGACACCCATCTCCCTTTTGCCCCCCTCCCTACATCCAAGCATGGTGAGTTTTAAAGTGCTCTTCTACAACCTTTCTTTTACCTCATGGTCAGGCCACTATTTAACAATAACACCGGTTCCTAGAAACAGCCACCCATGAGCAGCAGAACCAGTGAATCCCAATTTCCTTTAGATTCTTGCCATGAAGCGGCATTATCATTAATTCTTCGATGAGGCTAGGGAGATTTCCCTCAGAATGAAAATGACTGGGGTTTGCCTTTACCAAATCTCTCGTGTCTTTCACATAACTAAGGAACTTCATCTCGTCGAAGTCTCTTAATTTTCTGCAGAGTTTTACTGGCAATGAACAAATTCAAAAGTTAACACTGGGCTGAATTAGCAGCATTATTGCAGAAGCCTCATTTATTTCAAAACCAGGCCATATTAGCCTCAACCTATGACATGGGAAATAAGGAAATTTTAGATTACATTAAGAAAGATGATGTGGAATCAGCAGTAATAAAGGAGACTATAACTCATTTTCATGCTAATTTTCAGTTGAAACCATGCAGTTACATAGGAAATGGCAGGACCTTTCACGAAGACATGCCCGTGGCCAGCCATATAATGGTAGCCAAAGACTTAGTTGCTAAGTCACTCTCAGCAGAAGCTGAAAGTCTGAGTTAGATAAAGAGATGGAAGGCATGTTAAGCAAACTCCCCAGGGAGAATGATAGGAAAGGTGCCTCCCCCAAAGAGTAGATTACACGTTCAGAAACTCAAATATATCATCAGCCATTTAAGTATTCAAAAAATAGCAGATGTGAAATGCTGACAGTCTACCTTGGTATCTAATGAGACTGATGAATGTACACACAGGAATATAAATAGATTTCTTATTCTGCTTGCAACCTTGGTAATAGATGAATTACTCTCCCCTGGAGAAATGAAGTGAATGTTCCTATTGCAGATGAATATTTTCAATGTGATGCTTGTAGCAGTTCTCCCAGTTGGACCACAAGAAAACGCTGCATCAGCAAGAGTGAAACATATAACAAGGTAAAAACAGCATAGACGGGCAAATATCTAACAGAACATCAGCAGCAAGCCTAAATAAACATTTTATATTTCACAATTCATGGGAAGGAAAAGTAATTTCAGTTTTAAATCCTTTAAGCTTTAATGCAGGGAAGTAGTTCTCTACGGTAATGAGTATTATTTAATGATTCGAATCCCCCTTTCCTTGGAAGTACAGAACTCTGGTATGCTCTTTCAGCATAAAACTACTACCATTTCACAGAAACAGCAACCATGGCTTAATTCAAAACAAAATAAAATAAAACTGGTGCACAATGTTTCTTGGAAGAACTGATGCCTTGCAACAGACGTTAGAAAAGAAAGTAAAATTTCAGATATTTAGAGTTGGTCCAAATGATTTGAGCAATTCAGACAAACTTAGTGAAACTCTGAGCTATATAAAGTCACATCATTACTATGTCACGCAACCAGAAAACACCACAGAAACTAAAAAAATGTTGTCTTAGCCATTTTGACCATAGGATGGTCCTGCAACTACCCGTTTAAAACACTTGATTTGCCAGCATTCTCTAGATAGAAGCAAATCGGGAACATGGAAAGTTTCTTCTAACCCATTTATTTAGAAGTATTCCGTATCTACAGTCCTTGACACAGTGCTCCTCGTTCTCTTCATTAAAATATGGCAAGCTCTCTCCTGTTTTGAAACTTAACTTACACTTGAATGACTAGAAGGTTACTAGAAGGACACAAATACCACCATGCCTGTGTCAGTATAAATTTGGTTGATACTGATATTTGCACTTAGCATCAAATACTTTATACTGTACAGCAATTTTTAAAAAGGACGAAAAAAAAAAAAGGAAAAAGCTTTTAAATACTTACCTTCTTTTGCTCTTTTGGATATTTCACCTACTAAGAGATATTTAAGATCTGTCCTTCAACATCTGAAGAGAGTACATTCGCCGCAATTCCAGACTGCCCTGTTTTGTTGGAGGGCTTATATTCAGTGGTTATATGGAAATAAAGCATCTTGCTAGAATTAATTTAGAAGTCTTTCGCACATATTCCCTACAAACAAGTAGGTACATGATTTAAAAAAAAAAGCAGTTTTTTTAAAAACAGCTAATTAGCATTTGCATAAGAGAAATAGTCCTTTGGAGATTATCCTCCTCAAGGAGTACCCAGATGTAGATTAGTTCAAATAAGAGGCGTAATTACTGTGATACAGCTGAGAACAGAGAGAGAAAGAGAGCAGGTGACTGATAACTCAATGTAAATAACATTAAGAATTATTTCCCTGCTGAGAGCAGCGTTGCCTGGTGCTGCTGCTTCTTGTCCTGGAACAACACTTGCTCTGGCCAGTTGTATTGTGTGGTACCAGGTGCTGGAGCACCATAACACAGAGGTTCCCATTTGGGTTCCTTCCTTTCAAAACATTCAAAAAACTTCTTGAAAAGCATGACTCAATGACTGTATTACTTTCTAAGAAAAATATATATTCAGAATAATACTTTAATACTATTTTTTTGTTTGTTTGTTTTAAAACAAGTCTCCACTTAGGCATGGCATGGTTTTAAGTTGAGGGAGGGGAGATTTAGGTTGGATGTCAGGGGGAAGTTCTTTACAGAGAGTGGTGAGGTGCTGGAACAGGCTGCCCAGAGAGGTTATGGATGCCCCGTCCCTGGAGGTGTTCAATGCCAGACTGGATGGGGCCCTGGGCAGCCTGGTCTGGTATTAAATGGGGAGGTTGGTGGCCCTGCATGTGGCAGGGGGTTGGAGATTTGTGGTCCTTGAGGTCCCTTCCAACCCTCCAAGCCATTCTGTGAAAAACAAAAAAAAACAAGAATACTATTCATAGGCTTTTCATAGCACTGCAGGAAGCTTCAGTAATGAGCATAATTTTAAATCTCATACTACCTCTTTTTAGAGGTTATCAGGTTCCACCCTGTTTCATGTTCTATCTGCAGCAGACATTTGTATTTATAACCTGCTCATCACCATGATATTTACAGCTTCTAATAAAAACCAGAAACAAGCAGTTTCCTGGCTTCTGCCTTTTATTATTCAACAACAGAGAACAACAGTCATCAGTGATGTAGGGATTTATTTTTACCTACTGATCTTCTCCCAGACCAGATACTGTCCAACAGCACACACTGGCACCTGGCTGATCCTGCCAAGCCACAGCTTTGAGAAGGAATCACTACAGTCCTTCAATCTCTCCACCCTCAAGCTCACCTAATGCCTCCTCTTCTTGGAAGTTCTTGTGATGGGAAACTAGTTTTGCTTTACCTGCTCTCTATGCTTTCTACCAAAAATGTAAGGGATCCCATGTAAGCATCAGAAGCACAGAAAGCTGTTGGAAGGCACAGACATCTTAGTTACCACAGCAGAAAGGAACCAGGTCAGTGACCAAGAAGTCATTTCCCCTTCATTTTAGAAGAAAAAATACAATCGCTTTGGAAATGCAGTACTTTCAGGTTTTTATCTTACTCTGTTTAGGAATGGAATTACTGTATTTTGAGTCCAAAGAAAAATGTTCAGGACCTCTTTTGTTTCCTTTTACCATTAATGCTGAATTCAGAGTTTATAGAAGAGGATACTAGAATAGCAAGGAACATTGTTGTCTGCATGGGATATGTCTTCACAGCAAAAATGGAGAACCTTTCTAGCAGCTACAGTTATACAGGTCGTCCACAGCTTCAATAATGAAACTTCCAGTTCAATAGAAAAAAAAAAAGTAATTCTTCAGAGGTTCACGCTTTTTGCTTCTCACTTCTGGGAATGAGAATCAGTTATTGACAACTCTGCACTGCAGATCTGATATTCAACACTTACGAGTCCTCCACCTTTCATAGATAAAACAATACCAGCCAAACAAGAAAGGAGATGGGACATTCTGAGGGCAGCAGTACAAAGTGCTTCAAGTTGCTAAAAATCATGACAGTTTTTATCCATAACAAGCAGGTAAATCCTCCGCAGCTAGATGGCAACAACCAGGTCCAGTCACCTTGAACTTAACCAACTGAAAACAAGCAAACAAACTAGAAAATCTTGGGTTTTGTGCTTTTAGGAATGTTCCTAAAAGAACATTCACATTTCAATGAGCATTTCAAGATTCTGCTAAGGAAAACAGAGACCCTGTGAGATATTTTTGTCACAAACACAAACCACATGCAGTCTGTTATCTATCATTACTGTAATCGCTTTTTTTTTTTATTCCTAAAGAAAGCCTTTTTACACTATATTTACAGCAGTGTGATTTCCTACATTTTATTGTATTTGGCACATTTCCTGAGTCCATTTCCCTAGCACACTGAGCAGGTAGTTCTACAAGCAATGCAGTAAGCATCCAAGTATTACCCTCTTTAGTTATGCATTCATCATAATGAATATCACAGAAATTTACATCTTGTTTTACTGAGACGTACGAATTATTTTTGCATGACTGAAGACTTGTCAAAAGACCTCTTAACTGAAAGCATTCAATTTTAGCTGACATCACTGTATATACAGCGTGCGTGCAGAGGATGCTTCCTGACCATTCTCAACCTCATTTTCCTATAGCTTGAATCAATAAGTCACAATGAATAGCAGCTTAAAATTTCTGTTCCACAGCACTAAGCCAAAGACTAAAATGTTCATCATCTCAACCAACTTGCACTTTATGTGTCAAAATGCATCTCAGTCAGTGAGAACCTACTTGTCTGCGTCTAAATCAGGCGTTCATTGTCCATTCTGCTGAAGAATGCAGGTCTTCAAAGAATCAACATTGGACATAGCCAAGGATTACATCATCTCTGTTGTCCAGGTGGACAAGCATGTTGCAGCACAACTAATGTCATTACTCGTATGGATTTTCTTTCCCTAGATAATAAAGGAAGTGAAAATTAGAACAAGAAGATGTTCCTTATAAGAGCAGCGATCATTCCAAGAGGAAGGAAAGCTAAATAAATAAATATATATAAAAAAACAACACTACTGAGCTGCTGTTGCTTCCTTTCCCATTTACTCTTATTTTGGCCTTCCAAACTATTGAGTGCTTCATCTCTTACTGCTCCACGGCTGTTACAGTTGGTAACAAAATAATTCTGACTGTATTTGTTAGCCCAGAGCTCCTATCCTGTTTCGCAGAAGATTAGACTCATTGTTTTATTCTGAAAGACCACGTATTGGCTTCCATAGGACATCAGTGCATAAATTATGCCATAAGTAAAGAATGCATGAAATGTGAAACGCTACCTGTGCCAAAGCTGAGCTAATGTTTGCTCGTGTGGAAAGAGAGAATCCAAGAAGTGGGAAAAATAATAATAATAGTCTGAAAAGCTGATGCCAAAACCACTTGAAATATACAATAATAATAAACTAATACTACAGACATTTGCTATTGAAGGTGGAATTCAGCTTCATGATTCATACGGTATGAGCAAGCAGACACTCCGGGCCACGTTCAGACAGCTTCAATCCAAGCTGATCATTTAACATGATTCCCATGAGCACACTTGAAATTTTCAGTGTCACCAAGCTGATAGGAATTCTGAGTTCTGGATCCAGTGTTCCAGGTACGGCCCCATTCAAGGGAGCAGTGCTTTGCCATCTCCTGTTACGGAAGAGGAGCATTTGAGATGCAAGTCCAGATTGCACGACTATACAGATACAAACAGGAGATGCTGAAAGAATCGTCTGCAGCTTTTTCAGATAGGGGAGATTGCTTGGGGCATTGGATGGAGGAAAAAAAAAAAAGGAAAAAAACAAAGTTCAAAAATAAAGCAGCAGCAAACACTGGCTGAAAATGCGCTCTGATAACCAGGTTACTCACAGTTTCTCAAGTCTGTTTCTTAAAAGACAATTGCCAGCCACCTTGCTCCACACTGAGCACAACTGTAGCCATGTCAGTAATTTACATTCATTAGGATGGCCACTGAATGATTCATTCAGGTACATGAGCTCATTTAACATGCAGCATGGAACCTTGTGTTAGTCCAAGCAGATCTCATTGCAGCTGGTGGGGCCTCACATCTCTTTGCCTGCCTCCTCACTGCCTGATACCCCACTCGGGTCACTTCCACTGGTGCAGACTTATGAACACAGCATCCAGGTTCTTGTTCACCGCTGGCAAAAACGCACAGCTCACAGCAGTGACTGTGTTGAAAAAGAGTGCACTGCAGCTGAGAATTTGCTCTAACAAACAATGTTACTGTGCTCTTCGTATCTACTGCAGTTTCCACAGAAATAAACAGGAGGCATTATTTTCGGAGCAAGCCACATAGGTAAAGGTCTGCCTCATCAGTCGGTCATAAAAACAATTTGCATTTATAAAGTATAACAATTTTAGTTTTATTAACAAATAGTGTATTTAATGACATTTAAGTAACTATATAGCATACTGTATGGCTTAATTTTTATTTCTCGAGCAACTTGCCTTATGCCCTTTAATAGGAGTAGCTTCCTGTGTAGGTATCATCTACCTGCGATCGACGCAGAGAAATCTAGAAGAGAACTGGAATTCATTTAAAAATATGCAGACTATTTTCATCTGCTAGAAGACGAAAAGTGCCCATTTCTTACATACGCAAGCCCTTGGAAGTTTACAAAAACATACTTTCTGTTTAAAATGTTTTCACAAATAAAGTATAATTTGCAGTTAGTGATTTCGCTGATTACTGCTGCTCACTGCATCCTACGGACCACAGAACTAACAAATCTCATCCTCCCACAGGCTTCCACCTCATTATTGCTCTGAGTTGCAGGAAACATCCAGGTTCTTCCCAACAGAACTTGTGTGCAGCGGTCAGTGAGCACTGGAAAAAAGAAAACATTCCCTTTACTGGAAAGGGAGGCTGGTACAGCCCATGGTTGATTTTCTACTCCAGCAGCCTTTTGTAGTTAATTATCCACAACTCATACACTCAACTTTTGCAGACAATCGTTTGAACTAGCATGCATTGCTTATTAATGTTTTATTTTACTATGCTGCTGCTATGTGTAGACGTTAATACATCAAAGAATCGTGCTTTACAAATAGCGTATCAAACATATTCCCCAAATGATCATATTTTAAATATAAATAGGTTATTTACCCCGATTTCTTGTCACAGAAATGCTTGTTCTGGCTTTTGTGAATCTGTCTTTGCTAAGTTTCTAAGCTCTGCTAATTTCACACACCAACACTGCTTTGTAGGGCACCTGCACTAGAATGGCCCATGAAGCAGGTGAGCTCTCTGTGTAACCCTTCAATTGCAGTGCAAATTGTGAAGGCATCAGTCAGTCCGCAGGTAAGCATCTTCATCTGTAGCCACTTGCTGTCAGTATTACCACTGACTACTCAGTGAACCTACTGCTCTTGTACCACGACAAAAAGACTTGTTTAAAAAAAAAATAAGAATTCTTCATCATCATTGCTTCGCTCTGCAGCACTCCCTCATGAAGAAAAGTTGTTCATTTTCATCCCGATTGATTCTCTTCCTAAATCCCTCTTCTGCAGTTATTTAAATCACTGGCAGAGCAAAACATTGTTTTACTGGAAAACAAACTGCTAAATTCATACTTGGTTGCAATGAAGGTTAATGAACAAAGTCTGCAGGCCTTGACCAGGTTAGGCCGGGAGGGCGGTGAGACACTGGAACAGGTTGCCCAGAGAGGCTGTGGATGCCCCCTCCCTGGAAGCATTCAAAGCCAGGCTGGATGGGGCTGTGAGCAACCTGGTCTAGTGGGAGGTGTCCCTGCCTACAGCAGGGGGTTTGGAACTACATGATCTTAAAGGTCCTTTCCAGCCCAAACCATTCTATGATTCTATTTCTGACAACTGATGGGAGTCTACATCAAACAGGCTCAGAAGTTTCAGGTTTTACAGCTTGAAACACACACAAGAAAGAACAGCCTCTACAGTTTCTTACTATACATCAAAACTGTGAGGCACTCCGAACTACTAACCCTGTAAGTGACTGCTAAGTGATAGCTTAAACTGATAGACAGTTCATCAAAGATGTATTAGGAACACTGAATTGTTTTTAAATGGAATATATGGTCAAGGTTGCTTCAGGTGAAGTTCTACCCTCTACCTCGGTACTATACATATATATATATTTAATGTTTTTTTTTTTTTACATCTCCATTTTACCCGTTCCTACACAGGTCTGCTTGAGACCTTAGGAATGCAAGGACAGTTAGGAGGACTGCGGCCAGAAGAACTGACACTGCAATGTCAGTTTTCCTTCCCTCTTCTTGCTGTAACACTTACAGAAAATTGCACCTCCTCTTTGTTTCTTCCTGACTCAAAGACGTCAGCTGGATGCAATTTCTCC
Source organism: Perdix hodgsoniae (assembly GCA_035772895.1). Taxonomy (NCBI): domain Eukaryota; kingdom Metazoa; phylum Chordata; class Aves; order Galliformes; family Phasianidae; genus Perdix; species Perdix hodgsoniae. The sequence continues at coordinate 7,319,698 of JAPSGF010000025.1, forward strand.
ATGTGCACTCCTACCTAACACCTCTTTGACAGTGCTGGTGTTCTTCAGTCAGCTCAATCGCACTTCCAGCGCCGAAAACAGCTTAATGCTGAATTCCGTACGGGAGCACAAGAGAATGAATTTTACTTTTTGTCAGGTAACAATAAGTCCAGACCTTTCTCACCCAAAAAGCTCCTATTTCAACTGCCACAGTTCTCTTCCACCCAGGGAAAGCATTCTAAGCATACAGTTAATGCCACCCCAGCTATCACGCAGGTAGTAATTCATGCCTATGAAAAATAAATGATGGAAAAATGAACCCTTGCTGGCATTTTTCCAATGAAACAGCAAATAGCAGCTTAGCAACTTCCCACCCCCCCCCTTTTTAAATCCATCCACACTTCTGCTTTTTGAACACAACAGGACAGTTAAACAATTCAGAGTAACTATAGAGACAGGTTACCACAAACACAAAATAACACACAGAGCGTGCAGAGGAAAAGCAAGACCCCTGGTCTGAATTCTCCATTCACACAGAACTGGACGGAGAGGTCTAACTAAAAAATGCAGCTCTGTGTAGCTTCCAAAGTCATACAATTAGTACTTGTCATCCTCAAAGCTCAAAATAACGCGGTTTGTTCATTTGTGGAGGAAAGAATGTGCTTTCTTAATAGAATCAGATCTCTGTGCCGATACTGCAAGTCCACAAATAAGGCTACAGTTTATAAAACTAGAATTAAAGATTCCACCAGACAACCAAATGAAAGCTACTTAAGTCAAAAACTAATAACAAAGATAAGCAGTCCAGTGTAAAACTTGAGTCCTATCCTCCTGCTCCCTCATTTCCCAGAATCTTCACAGACCCACAGTAACACAGGCAAACAGAACTAGCATAAGCCAACTCTTCTTTGCTGATCAGCAGATGATAAAGCTCTATTTTACCTGAAATCCACACAAACCTCTGTCCACTGGCATGTGGCACACAAAACAAAAGCATTTGGGATCCACGGAGCCAACGAGCGGAAGCTGTGCTCTGAGGGCCAGCTTTAAAATGGGGTCACTCTTGAGTGCCCAAAATAGGACAAGGCAGAAAAGCCACTTTTGCCACCTGTGATGCTGGGATAGCTATATAGATTTAGGAGGGCTGGGACCCTCTGAAGGTGCCTGCCAGCCCCAGTCACATTGCAACCCTGTGTAGTGACAGCCTGCAGAAAGCACACCGCACCAGTCGCTACCATGCCCTCCCCAGTCATGCAAAGGGCTTTACATTTTTAATTCCAGCTGTAACTCCAATAATTTCTCTAGAACTGAACAAATTCTTGCTAGGTTCACTCCTTGGTCTTTTCTTTAAAGTCACTTCAATAGCTGCAGCCTCAGCTGTACTGTACAGCCCAGCAGAAGAGCTGATTTTAACAAGCCTGTGTTTAATGAATCTGCACTTCATTCTTAGCAAGACTCACAGCTCTTGGGTGCATACCATCTGCTCCTTCCGACCTCACTGCTCTTGGATTGTTTCCTATTTATTCGAGCACTTCCTCTTCTGGCACATTCCCTCACATTACCTGTCTGCTCTCAAGTACCTTACCAGTTTCATCTAAACAACCTCCTGCATCATGCCAATGAACCTCAAACCAAACTGAACACTGCTGTTTAGGAGTACATGTCCTTGTTTTTCCCACAGGAACTGCCACATTTGGCAGCAGTGCTCCTGCTTCCCTGTATTCACCTGATTTGTGTCTAGACTACAAACTGATGACGCGTTTAAGGATGGCAGAAGGAGACTCCCAATACTCAGTTCAACACCTTCCCAGTCAATGAGAAATCTCTATCAAGACTGGATAACAATAAGCTCCTTCTTTCACAGAATGGTTTGAGTTGGAAGGGACCCTTAAAGGCCATCCAGTCCAACTCCCCTGCAGTGAACAGGGACTCCTACAGGTAGATCAGGGCGCTCAGAACCCCATCCAGCCTGACCTTCAGTGTCTCCAGGGATGGGGCATCTACCACCTCTCTGAACATGTCTCACTGTTTTATGCCATTACTACTCAACTACAACGCCTGGAAGGCAACAGCACCACCTCAGCACTTTGCTGTGACACTGACCAGCTCTGAGAGCATGTGGATCAGTACAACCACTCCTCAATGAATAACCATGAGGATGAAAATCTGTAAGCCGCACAACCGTAGCTCAGTGGGTTGGTAAGGATGCCAAGTCACTAAGCACTAATTGTGGCAGATGGGGATTTTAAAAGGGCATGTTCTGTTTTAAGAAAACTTCCACAGTCAACAGTTATTTGAAAGAAATCATGTTACCTTAACCCCAGTGAGCTGCCTCTGCCTAAAATGCATGTTCCCCATGTGAAAAAAACACATAGCATGCACTGCTATGCCTTCTTCCCATAACTGTTACAACAGTATACAGCTTTTTGAAAACAGAAACCATTCTGTTGCAGTTTTGGAGAATAATAAAAAACAAAACATTGCTAATGTCTTGGGGAGGGGGGAATTTTTCTCATATCAGAAGATTCACATTTATTCTTTTTTCTCCCCAATTATGGTTATTTATTTATTTATTTTCCCCAAGAAAATGTTATTAAGAGCACCTGACAGCAGCTGGGCTTTAGGACAGGAGTTCCAGCCACTGACAGTGATTGGTGCCATATAAACAAGACGGGGAAGGCAGGAAAGGGGAGAGAAACAGCCCAGGTCCCAAAGGCCTTATTATCCTGACGATTCCTGAAGCCAATTACAGATCTGTTTCCCAGTAACACTCACTTCACATCATAAACATACCTAGAAATAATCTTAAATAGTGGGGGAAGAATAAAAGAAAACCCAAAACATTGAAAAAAATGGCATTTCCAGGCTTAAGCCACACATTTAAACCCAAACAACACCCAAAGAAACCCCCAAAGCAGCCAGTGATAACACAGCAAGATTTAGTCCGAAGTTAGGATCAGGACCTACACAGCAAAAATAAGAAGCGTTTTTCTACAACTCTACACCGAAGTCACACGGGTCTGCTAACAGGGTTTTAACACGCTCCATAACGAAGCCTCGCTAATTGAAATCGGGACTCTCGGCTCCGTGGGCAACCCCAGCTCTCCCCACAGAAGACGAAGGCCACGGTGCGACTGAAAGCAAAGCAGCGCGGCTGCCGTTCGGGTTTGCGCGGCTGTTAAACAGCGAAGCGGGGAGAGAAACACGCAGGAAGCATCCCCGCTTCCACCTGTGCGATAGGGATTTACGTAACGCGGAGCCGCGAAGAGACGGGCTGACGGCTCCCGGCACAGCAGCGGAGTTCCGCTCCCTCCGTCCGCAGCCAGGTACCTCCGCGCTCCCGCCCAGCGCCCGACGCCGCTTCTTTCCGCTCGGCAAATAAAGGCCGCCGAGAAACACCATCCCCGCCTGCACGTGAAACCCCCGGCCCGGCAGCGGGGCTTCGTTCCTCAACCCCGCGGGACCTCCGGAGCTCCGCCGCAGCCCCGCCGGCACGGGGCTCTCGGTGAGCTCTGTGCCGCCGCCGCGGTGCCGCGGGCTCCGACCCGCCCCTCGCTCACCCTCCTCGCACCCTCGGCGCCCCGACCCACCTGGTGCAGCGTGTCCGGGGGCAGCTGCGAGGCCCGGAACAATTCCCCCACGCTGCTGCCCCCGGCGGCCGCCTCGGGGGGCGGGCAGCACCGCGAGAAGAGCTCCGAGTAGCGCTGTTGCTCGCTCTCGCTCAGAGGCACCAGCACGCCCGCGGCGGCCACGGCAGCGGCGGCGGCGGACCCCCCCGCCGGCCCCTGCTCCATGGCGGGGCAGAGCCGCTCGGCGGGCAGCGGGTGCCGAGCCGCCGGGGGAGGTGTGGAGGCGGCGGGAGGGCGGGAGGCGGGGCTGCGCCGCGACGGGAAGGTGGAGGCCGCGCCCCCTCCCGCCCCCCGACCGGTGCGGGGACGCAGCGCCCCGGGCTGCGCCGCCGCGCCGCAGGGCAGCGCCGCTAAGGGAAGGCCGCCGGCCGGTAGCTGCGTGCTTCCTCGGGCAGCGAGGGCATCGGCAGCCTCTCGTCCAGTTGCTGCTGGAGGTGCTGCCAGGGCACAGTCTGGCGGTGTGATGCGCAGCCCTGCCAGAAAAGGACCTGGGGGTACTGGTGGATGGAAAGCTGGGCGTGAGCCGGCAGTGTGTCCTCGCAGCCCGGAAAGCCAGCCGTATCCTGGGCTGCATCGAAACAAGCGTGCCCAGCAGGGTGAGGGAGGTGATCTGGCTCCTCTGCTCTATACTGATGAGGCTTCACCTGGAGTACTGCGTTCATATGCGGAGTCCTCAATACAGGAGAGACATGGACCTGTTGGAGCATTTCCGGAGGAGGAGCGCAAAAGTGATCCAAGGGATGGGACACCTCTTTTTCAATGACAACTCTGAGAGAGCTGGGACTGTTCAGCATCCTGGGAACACCTGGTAGCAGCCTTTCAGTATCTAAAGGGGGGGTTGTAAGGTCTTTCTTCTTCCTTTCTTTCTCCCCTTCTTAGGGAGCAGAGTCTGTGATGACGGGACAAAGGGAAATGCTTTCAAACTAAAAGAGGAGAGATTGAGATTGCATATAAAGAATAAGTTTTTACAGTAAGGGTGATGATGCACTGGCACAGGTTGCCCAGAGAGGTGGTGGATGCCCTGTCCGTGTAGACACTCGAGGTCAGGCCATACGGGGCTCTGAGCACCTGATATGGCTGTAGGTGTCTCTGTTCATTGGCAGGGAAGTTGGACTAGATGGCCTTAAAGAGTCCATTCCAGCTCAAACTGTTCTATGATTCTATGAAAATTACTTTATCCTTTCCGCACCGTGCAACTGTGCCTCCTAATCTGCACAAAACGTGCAAACCTTTTATTCCTCTAATCTGCCATGAATACATGTGTCAATCTTCTCAATGCTCAGAATGCTGCACGGTTGTGGTTTGCAATTATTGCCAGTTGCATAGCTCATGGTTATGATAAGAGTGTTAGGGGACTGTTAATGGGGAAATCTCTGTTCCCTCAGGGACAGTGGATGTTTTCCTGTGGTGTTTTGTCACTGTAAAACATATTGTTTGGAAAGAGGGCAATTGTATCTCACAAAGTGAACTCTGGAGCCCAAATTAGAAAACTCAGAACAACAACATGAGTCCCCAGGAGAAGGTGCAGCAGAGCAAAGGCTGGGCTGCATCAGGGCTGCCAGGTTCTGTCCGGTACAAGATGCTGGTCGGAGGAAAGGGCACTAGCGCTGTAGAGATGGCATGGGGCTTTACCTGACTACAGCGTGTTTAATAAAAGCAGTCCTGTGAAATTAGATCCTATCTTCACATTAGCTGATGGAAAACAGCTGTCTAACAGCTGAACTTGTGCAAGATGGAAAAAAAAAGAAAAAGAAAGAACACAAAAAAAAACACTGAGATTTTTACATTTTCCTGTGACTGAGGACACTCACTGATAATTGACTAGCTCAATATTTTGTGCTGTTAACATCACAAATACTCCCTTCTGTAGTACCTCAGCAGACACCAGCAGACCTTTGTCAGTGTACTGGCTCTAGTTTCTCTAAGTTTTTCTGAGTGGGACCATGGCAGGAGAACACTGACAACACCCACTGCCACAAGTCCTGCAGTCTGTCTTCCCACAGGCACACCTGTTACTGCAAACAGACACAGCTTTTTTATTTGTAATTTTTCCCTCTGGACAGTTTTTTCTTCTTTCTTGACCTGTGCAACTCACACAACCCACTCTAATCAGAACAGACGGTGTGTCTGTGTTCAAAACTGGTGCTGCCCTGCTGCCGTAGCCCCCAAGGACTGACCCTCGCAGGCTGAAGGGTGAGGCAGGGAAATCAGTGCCCCTTACTTCTGCATCAAGTGTCAAGGATAGCACCATGCTGCTGGTTCTGCCAGCAGTGTGCCTCAGTTTCCTGTCTGTGCTGTAGTCCTTATGAGGGTACATAAGTTCAGACTGACAGATGCTCAGAGGTAACAGAAGCCGCACAAGTAGATAGGGAGATGTTTTAAACCTTCTTGTTTACAGGCAAATTGTGATGTCAGTATAGGCTACTATTTTTTTTTATTATTATTATTTTAATCACTGAGAAGCAATGCCCATCAGTAAATCAAAACAATGGAAGTATTTAATGTTCGCTGGAAAAAAATAATGTCAGTAATGTAAACTGGATTGAAATCTGACTTATCATAGTATGCTTTAGATCTGTGTGTGGTCCTCCTTTCCTCCCCACCCAAATAACAACAGTGTCTTTAGAAAGAGCCAGCAGCAGTCCTACAAAGAAGTCCTTGATCAAGGGTGGGAGGGAGATGAAAGCATTATTAAAAGAAAAAAGAAAAAAAAAAAATACTGCTTCAACAGTTTTGATAATAGAAACAGTAGTAATTTTAGTAATATGTGTGATAAGGTGGTTTCTTTTTTTTTCCAAATGAAATGGTCAGTATAAACAGTCATGTATAATACAACATATATAATCAACAGTAAAAAATCCATTCCAATATGGGGATCCTGGGAATATATATATATATATATATACATATATTTGAACAGTACAATCCAAAGGCCGAACACTAGAAGATGTGCATTATTTCATTCATCTGAGGGCTCAGACCCTGCTAAGTGTGCCCTGGCCAAAAGGCACAAAAACTGTCTGACAGCTGCGTCCTGTTGACGGTGACAATGTTCCATGTGTCACCGGGCGAAGCTTCAGATACACAAGAAAATGTTTGGCTGGAAAACTGTCATTTTCCCAGATCAGCTCGAGTGAATCTCACCCATTGTTACTAATAACAATTCTTTTTATTTGCTTTCTTTGCAAAACGAGTAAAGCCTTTGGTGACAAGTAGCTGGTTGCACAGGTTTCACGCCCATTGCTTCAAGCATGCTTGGAACATAATTGACAGCCTTGGAGACTCATGTATCAATTTAGCGTGTAAATACTCTTGCTGAGAATACAGATCCTTTATTATTCTTCACGTTGCTGCTTGCTTGAAGATGCGCTATCTCTAAGAAAATAAGGATAAATGGTTAGTGAACCATAAAATTTGATTCCCTATCTTCCAGCTTGTTAATGCCTCTAATGCATGAAAAACACCAGAGAAATAGCACCTATTTCCTAGCTTTGACCTATTCAGTGTTTTCAAGAATTGAATGGCATTATAAATGAGAACTGCCTTCTCTGAGCAGACTGTGGGAGATGAGCTTCATGTCAGTTTTTTCAGTAAGCAACTGAGAACCATAGAGCACCACAGAAAACAGCAATCGAGCTCATAAAATATTTGACAAATAGCCAAATATTTATTGTCTGGGCGGAGAGGGAATGAGGGAAAAAGGACCACACACAGATCCAAACCTTACTTAGATAAGTCAAATTTCAGTCTGGTTTATCTAAGGGACATTATTATTATTATTATTATTTTTCCAACAAACCATAAATGCTTACATTGTGTTGATTTACTGCTGCGTGGGGTTCCTTAGTTACAGGGAAGTTTTGAAAACTTACAATGGTATCACAACTAGCTATGTTTAGAATATTCATTTTACAACGTCTTTTTACAAACACTAAGGCACGTGGTGTGAGATTCAGTGGCACCAGGCTAAACCCATGCACACTCCTCTATAACATCAATGCCAGGAATAGGACACTACTTTTCAATAACTTTCCAGGAAAGTAGAACCTCGTTTCAATCAAATCCCCTGATAGTTTATTTCTTTTAAAATATGGGCTCCATTTGAAATTGAAAAACATGGTATTTTAGGTGCACATCCACTATAATTTGGGTTTTGTTTTGAAAAATTGTCCACTTCCTTTTATGTTCTGGAGATGCAAGAGGTCACTCAACAAACAAAGCATTAGAAAAAGTGGTTCCTCTATACTTCAACACAGGAATTTCACAAGACCTCCAGCAGCAATCCATGCATCTGGTTCCTACTAGAATGCACTACACCTTTCCACACTGCAGGGCAATACTTCCTACAGATCTTATCAGCAGCAGCTTGAAATCCTGGGCCAAGAAGTGCTGCTTGAGGAAGTCACATGCAGGAAAACACAAATAAATAGGAGGGACCCACAACTCTCTTTGCTCACAGACGCGAGTTAAAAGATTTGCCTTGCAGTATAACCACAGAAAAGGAGGGAGGCAGGTGTCAGGTGTAAGGATGATAACAAGAGCATAGATTATAATTAAAGAACATTTCTCAGTGCTTGGTGAGGTGGCTAATATTCCATTACTTGTTTCTTTTAACAAACTGTTACCGGCACTCATGCTCCTGAGTGCATAGTCATCGCAGAATGGCACAGAGACATTATTACAATGAAACCTCTAATGCAAAGCAAAACGTGTGTTTTCTATTTGAAGAAGTACTAATTAAATAAAAAGCCACTGTGTGTTTACTCCTCCGTGTGTTATTCAGTTAATTTACCTCTCAAAAACTTTGCTTTAAGACTTGGGGAAAAAAAAAATATCCAAGAAGTGCTGAGTTGTGAGATAACCTACTGACCAAAAAGGGCTTTCAGTGCTGCTACTGCAGAATCGTGCTTCTCGTGCAGCTTTGACCTAAGGAAAACAGTATGACCTGAAGAAAATAGTATGCTCTGTTACATTTTAACAGTTCAAGTAGTCCGCCTAGTCCTCTAGTTAATTCACAGACTCAGTGTAAAGGACAAACAGATCAGCTGCAAAGTGCTACAGCTTCTACTATGACCACTGTTAGTAGGGGCAAGCGACAAGAAATTATATTTACTACCAATTTTCCCAGACCAAACACAGCTACAATAATGTCTTTGCAATTGCAGCAAGCATTGTTGCAGGCATTTCTTGCAGGAACATGCACTGTGCCATAAGGATTGTAACCTGCATGTGGCAAATCTCGACATTCAGCATCAGCTTTAGAAAGGGTGCACTTGTGCTGCATTGTGCATTATGCAAAAGCTGCTATCACTGACACTCTATCTGCAATGCAATTGCAGCCTCTGGTGCAGCTCCAGCCACCAGGGCCTTGCTCCATCCTTCACAGCATCGTGCCCGGGTCTCATTACCTTTTCATAACCTCACCCCAGAGCAGGGCCTGTTTGTGGGAAGGGCCAGAGGCTGGGTAGCCATGGCTGGTGGGGCAAGCTGGGTGGTGAGGCTTAGCTGCAGGGCTGTTGTGCCTTGATAAGAGCCTCCTCTTCCTTTTCCTTTTCCCCCTCCTCATCCTCCTCCCTCGCCTCCAAGCTAACAACAGGTACTGGAGATATGGCTTTCAGAGGAAAGAATCTCAAACTGCATTCATATGGATCTGGCACTGCTTCTCAGCACAGGAGAAATCTTTATTGGTTTCCACAGCAGAGACAGCCCTTAAAGGCACATCCACAAGACAGTACGGAGAAGATAGCATAAACAACTGCTGGGATGTTAGCCCAAACAGCCTTCATCACCAGCCTGTTCATGGTCAGCAATCAGCAAGGGGAAGGTGCCACAGAGGTAAACCATTGCTATTTACCTGTGTGAAAGGCAGAGTTGCAGAGCTGCCCATGAGAAATTCCATATGGGCAAGTGAGCTTCACCTGTGCCACAGTGAAGGCAAAGCATTCAGTGGTTTGTGGCATATCCCCAGGAGCTGTTCTGTTGAAGACACTTGCAATATAAGGCAAAAATGCTCTTTCACATCCCTCTTCAAGCACTTTTTCCTGCTCACAGACTTCAGGAAGGAATACAACTAGCTCATCTCAACAGAGTACTGCCAGCTAGGTTCCTCACTTAGTGACCTTTGCTGCAGCCGCAACAGCTTCCCACACAGAATATCACAAATACCCCAAGTTGGAAGGTACCCACAGGGATCATAGAGTCCAACCCCTGGCTCCACATAGGACCACCCAAAACCAAACCCAATGTCTGAGAGCACTGTCCAGACACTCCTTGAACTCCAGCACTCAGGGCCGTGCCCCACATCCCGTTCCATGCCCAGCGCCCTGTGGTGCAGCCCCTTTCCCTGACCCCCACCCGCCCTCCCCTGACACAGCTCCATGCCGTTCCCTCAGCCCTGTCGCTGTCACACAGAGCAGAGCTCAGCGCTGCCCCTCCGCTCCCTTTCATCTATTCTTCATTTGCAGAAACAGCTTGTACTTTTTGCAAATGTATTTGCAGAAAATCCTTTGTAGATTTGCTACTGAGGCACCTAAAGCTGGGATTTAAAGTAGGAACAGGACTGAGCCTGAAATATAGGCCAGTCTCCGCATGTATACATACTTTTTATGTTATTGAGCCAACATTATGTTGATCGTTATAGAAAATCCTATTTTTTTGGTTACATGCATTCTCACTGCCAGTACTGAGTAGCAAAGACTAAATATTGTTAAGATACTATTTGTGTCACTGTTCATGTGTTCTTCATTTTGTCCCACGTAGGAATTCTAGGCAATTGACAGCTGACTCTGTTATTCACTCTATAGGGATTAGATATTAAATCTCAACATGGTAGAGAGGGAAGGTGCATGTGAGGAAGATCAATTACATTCTTGAGACTTGGGATTTTGTCTTAGTGAGATTAAGAAGGATACAGTACCCTTCTTACTTTTGCTGTACTTGCCACACAATCCTGCCAACATTTTTTATTAGTAGTACAAATAAAATATTTATAATCTTACAGCAGTCTTCTGAGATACGGACAACGTTTGCAAGGCATTCAGATGCTCTCCCCAAGGGTAATGGAAAGCAAATAAATGTGTGAAAGACTAGTAGGCAGAAGGTAATTTCTGACAGTAAACCTGGAGTAACCTGAATTGTCATGACAGTAACTAACAGGAAATAAGTTGCAGAAAAGCAGAACCTGATTACAAGCTTCAGAAGTTATCCCATGCGAATGACCCAGCCACCACACAGCTACATTCAGAGACAGCCTGGTCTGGTGGTTGGCGACCCTGCACACAGGAGGGAGGTTGAAACTAAATGATTAAAGTGGACCCTTTCAACCCAGGCCATTCTATGATTCTGTGATTCTATCATCCCTCCATCGTCCTCCTTGCCAGACTTAACACTATGAGCCATACCTTCCATTTCTATACTTCTGTCTGCAAGTTATATGGGAACCTTTCCATTATTTCCCCTCCTTATAACTGACTTGAAGATGTTTCCCCTCTTTGTAGCTGACAGAGAACTCTCTTCATTTCTGTCAGGGGATATAGCTCCTCAGACTAGAAAATCCTGCTTCTGTGCCTGAGGGCATCATTTGGAATCTATGGTTGATGCCACTTTTTAATATTCAGCTCTAAATTGCAGAAGATTTGTAACGCTGGAGATTGGCCAGGCAAAAGCAAGAAGGAAAAATGGCCTGTCTCAAAGGATCTCTAACGCAGGAGTGCAGAGGGCTGAGGCTCTCTGCTGTACCCAAGCTTGCTGCTTGCATGAAATGCCTGGCTGCATCCTGCACCTCCCCCCATTACATACCACTGCAGAACAACCCAATGGATGCAGCCTTTCCTGTTTACTCTTCTGGGTATGGTAAATCAACCTCTCCTGGCCCATGTATAAGAGAAAACAATTGGAACTTGGCCACAGGATGTCTAGCTACTCTCTTGCACTCAGTCAGACATTTTACAAACATTTCCTACAACAATGCTTCAATTATGCTCATCATTGCTATTGCAAACTCTGATGTTCCAGTGCAGTATTACTGTAGTGAAACTTGGGATTATCCCACCCTAATTTTTTAGGGCTCTATGCACAGCTAGAGACAAAAGGTTTTCCAAAACATTTCCATTCTAAACTAAAGCTCTTAGGGACGTCTGGTGTTTTTGCTTTAGCATTCAATCCAGTTGGGCAGTATCCACATTGAGTAGTAGGAAACAATAAAGGGATCTGAGGAAACCACAGAATCATTTTGAAGTAGAACAGCTGAGAATTGAAGCCCCCATTACAGGGTCCCAGGCTGAGATGCACAGTGAACATGCGCCCTCTTTTTTCTAACAATTGCATTAGAGCAGTTGTGCTTTTAAACGTTGTTGTACTTTCCACACAGATTAAATAACATACATTTAGCAAGCCTTGACCTTTCTAAAACTATGGACAGTTTAAGGGAGGAACTCATTATAATTTAATGAGTGTATTTGCTCAAGGAGTAACTGATTTAAAGGAAAAATATTTGCTCAACGTCATGGGGTTTATTTTTCTGTTCTTTGCTGCCAATTTATTTTTCAGTTTGGTCATTCAACATAAACAAGGTAGATTTTTTGAACTCTGTATCCTGCTACAGAAGAGTTAATTCATTCCTAGAAATGTTTATGCCATTGATTTCGTATTTATTAACTTGCAATATTGGGATAAAGCAATATGAAAAGTTTATAAAGTATGAATATCTACAGTCAAAACTAAAGTATGACTATACTGATTTGGGGGAGTAATTTTACTATGTCTTGTATCTTAATTGATTCTTTCTTGTGTCAACTATGCACAGACAGGTATCTGACCATGAGGGCAGATCTCTTTGTATTTGCTTGAGTTTAAAATCCATGAAAGAATACTGAATTTCCACTGCCCATAGTTGCAAAGTTAAGCATGTGCAGGATAACAGCCTTAGTATTTACAGTAATATGTCTATCTTATTGTAAAGATCTGCAATAAAAAACTGTGCCAGATGAGGCTTAATCTCAAACATTAAATTATAATTTTCTACTTTACTAAATTGTCACCAAGGCTAGAATGGAACTGTACATCCTGAGCAGGGACCTCAAAGAAAAGCCATCATCATCTAAAAAGCCAATAACTTGTCCTGTGATAGGAAACACCATGGAAAGAAAATGATAGGAAAGGAAATGATAGGAAAGAAAATAAAAGGAAAGGAGAATGCTAAAAGAAATAGCTAAGCTGGATGACTGCATGTAAGTATTGCAAACTTCTTCAAGATTCAAAAAAACATTTTTCAGCTTTCAGACCGGTGTTATGTCTCAGTTATCCACAGCAAACACTCTTCAGCAAAAGGAACTAAGATGATGGTGTTCTACGGAATATTAGAGATGCTTGAAATCTGCAGCACAAACCAAGTCTCTCAGGGCCATTCAGCGAACAGATGTTCGGAGGCAGTCTGATGTCTGGAGTACTTACAAACCAAGGCTGTATGAGAAATGTCATAGCTGCCAACGTTCTCAAGAAGGACATTTTATTCTGTGGATGTTTTAAAGGTCAGCTCCAGAAATCTTCGACGATCCCATAGATTCAGAAATATCCTAGTATTTTATTCTGAGAACATTCATAAGGGAGCTGCAGATGAAAAGTAATTCAGTTAACAGCATTCCTAATTAAAATAATAATTCTGTGAGAAGTGGAGTTCATGAAGTGTGGTTTTCCCACAGTTCTTCCTTGTCTTAGACTGCTGTGGGGGGCCTGCTTTGCAGGGGGGTTGGACTTGATGATCTCTGGAGGTCCCTTCCAGCCCTTCCATCACAATTCTGTGATTCTGTATGGATTCTTGGTGCCCACAGGGATTTGAGGGAACACCACAAACATTCCCCAGTGTGAACATAGCCATGATATGTTTCCATCCTCACAGCACTGCCAGAAAGCCTTAATCGAATGCATTCTTCTGTTCTGAAGACATGAAGACACTGGTATTACCTTTCACTTACTTCAGTCACTCAAGCCAGTGCACAGCAGTCTCACACCATTACTGACATATTTTCTTCTTCTTTGGTACATCCAGCAGTTTGCTTTTCCTTTATGTGAGGCAAATGGATACTGATGGACCTGCCCAAAGACCCCTCTCTTCTCTATTCTGTCCTACAGGCTGGGCATATGAGTATTGCCCAAATTTGGGAAGCATTTGCTTGTAGCTTCTACTGATCAGCTGTGAAATTTAGCATCAGATGTAACAAGGGTAAAAAAAAAAAAAAAAAAAAAAAAAAAAAGGCAGCTATAGCTACCACAGCAAATCCTATGTTATCAGTTAAATTAAAACAGAGAGAAAAACTGCATGCTCAGAAGGAAGAAATTAGCATCCTGTTGGCAAGTCATCTGTATTCAACAAGATACTGATCTCAGCAGCACTAGAATTAATTAGGAATAATTGCAATCTACTTCTGCACCAAAGAGAATAACTTTTTATGATTATGTATTTCCTTATCTTTATGCTTGAGCCTTCAAGATTATAATCAGGTTTTTAAATGTTACTTTGGTTTGGTAACTAAGATAGTATCTGAGGATAGATGCCATCTATTAGAACTGTTATAGACAAAACAGCCTATAAAAAGTATGTAGGTTGCTCTGAAAGTAATGCCTCCTGTTTATTTCCAAGGAAACCACAACAAATACAAATGACACTATTTGATAGAACAAATTCTCAGCTACAAAATACTATTTTTCAACATAATCACCACCATGAGCTGCGCTTTGTCACCAGTAACAAATAAGAGCCTGTGTGCCACACTCATAACAATCTGCACCAGTGGAGGTAACACACTGTCACTATTACCACTGCTGAAACACACCACTCACCCCTCACTGTGCTCACATCCACTGGTTGGTATCCACAAACATTCAGTGAGCACCAATAAACGTCAGTGGCTGCCTTCCCTGTTGTTTTTTGTTTTTTTTTTGCATGGAGGCATTCAGTGACACTTCATTGCTTTATATGCACTTCCATGTCAGATGCCCTTTTGTTAGAGTGCCCCTCTGCTGCAATCTGTCACACAGCAACAACATGTAATGGAATACTGGTGGGAAGGTTCAGCCTCTGTTGCCACGCCACCAACATCTACCTCTGATGTTGCAGGCCAGCAGAATAAAACAGAAGGCATTACTTTCAGTGCAGCCTTCATAAATGCTTAGGTAAAATAACGAAGTGACACCAAATTAGGAAATATCACAGGTAAGATGGCCTACACAACATTATTGCTGTCTTCTTAGGAGCACAAAGGCCATAACGTAAGTGCAAGGTAAAAACGAATGCTATACAGTTCAGCTGTGTTTGTTACATAGTGATAGAATATAGCATGTTATTTGCCCTTGGGAGATATGACCTTACTCACTTCTGAATAAAGAAACTTCCTAACAGTAAACAAGATAATTAATTTCTGAAGCATGGTTTACAAACCTTGGAAGAGGCGATGTTGAATAGGACAGGGTCAGGACAAGAGCAGTGAGAGAAGCTCATCAGGGCAAGCAAGGAAGAGCTGAAGGAACCACCTGTGATATTTCTACTGCAAACTCAGTTACTGTTGAGCTTCACAAGAGTGGATCTGTGCATCACAGCTGTAAATGAGCAAACAAGAAGCATAACCAATTAACTCCAGTTTCTCTTGTTGGGATGCAAAATGTGTGGTGTCAGTGGCTTGTGGCCATCCCTGGAGAGCATCTCTCAAGGGTGACAGCGTGATATGCCTCGTGTGACATTATCCCCTTTGTAAAGATATGCATAGGCACAGAGCCACACCTTTTTTAATGGTTAAATGATTATGAGAAAATACTCAGCAGTAAGATTGTAAAATAGGATGTAGAAATATAAATCACAGTGACTTCACACCAGAACTCACTACGCAAGGCCAGAAGATATAGTGGATGAAATTCAGGACAAAGCCTGCAGTGTGCCTGCTCTCACAGCCCTCTAAAATGCTGTCGTGAGTTCAGCAAACTGTTTATATGTGGTTTGCTCTTACTTCTAAAGATAAGGTTATTTTTTAACCGTATTCCTAATGCCAGTTTATTTTCACTTCAGCATATACAAAATACTAGCAATAAAACGATGGACTTCTGCAGCCCTTTTGCAAATTTATGCAGATTTAAGTAATGATGTAGCTGGAGAAATAAGAATAAAGTCAACAGTTGCTCTAGTGAACTGAACTCTGTAATTGAATCCGTGTATGCACATCTCGGCTCTGAAATTAGATTAAATGCAAAGCCTGTTGTGTTTGAGTGTGGCTGTGCTGCCTATATTGGGTTCCTCATGAGTTGAGATATGCCAACATACTGTGCTAAGGGCAGGCCCGGTCTGCAACAAAATACCTCGTGGTGAAGAGCAGCCGTATGCTAAGGAATGGGGAATAAAGGGAAAAACAGCTCAGCTACTCCATATTCCAGTATTGCCCGAGACATTCATTGCAGAAAATGAGGCATCTAAAAATATCCAAATATAGCTTTCCTCACAGTGCTGATGAGCATTTATGCTTGTTTCCCTCCAGCCCAGTTCTGCTGGTCTTGTACTTCTGCTGCCTGGTGGCAGAAACTGAAAATGTTACTGTCTCACAGTATTAGCTGCTAAACAGATGCTTTTCAAAGCAACAGCTGCACTTCAACAAAAAACTTTAATTTTCTTTTGCAGTTTTACTATCAGATAAATCAGCTGGAAAGCTTTGGAGAAAAAGGAGCTCATGAATAATTCACTTGACACCTTTATACCGAAGTATAGGTGTCTTCATTAAATAAAATTGCCTCCTGACAAGGGCAGTGAGATGTTTCTGGAAAGAAGGCAAAATAGATTCCTCTTGAGAGCCTAGATAATGACAGTTGGAAATCAATGTCTGTATCATTTTGAGATTTGTTATTTGTTATTACCTTTTAGATCATTTCAATATAGAAATCACTTGGGCTTGATACTCTGGAATGTATTTCAGCCAAAGAAAAAAGCATCAGTGGGTATTGCCAACTAACAAGAATACATATACATATGGGCAAAATCCCATCCTGCCATGCAGGAGGTGTTTTAGCCATTCCTTAGCATGAGGTGATGCTGGGCACCCTCTGGGTACTTCTGGCAGTGTCTAGGAGGTCCTGCTGGTCAACTGGGTCCTCCCAAGCAGCTATAGTTAGGAACAAACCAAAACGAGAGATTCTTGGAGCTGGTTGAGAAGTAATAGCCTTCTTCAGAAGAACTCTATGTCTGAACAAAGACTCCTACAAAATTACAAATGCCTTGCCAGTGTTGTATACCTATCAGCAAATGTCAGTAAACTGTTGCAGAAAAGGTTGGTTAATCCACATATTATCTCAATATAATCCTGTGCCAACAGAAGCCTTTGAGGAGAGGATATAAAATGACACCACTAAAAGTCCCCCTCTGAATATTTTTTCCTGTTTCCATTCTTGAAGGTGTGCGCTTGTGGGTATTCCACATAACTAAACCCTTCTATTCAAAGCTACTGTACTGAAAAGAGACCTCTGCTATCTGCCCCAGCCATATGCAAGAAGACTGGCTGTTCACACCAGGCAGCCCTTGGCCAGCCTTCATTATCTCTCTTCTGCTCCCAGGCACTTTTTGATGGCAGTGCATCACCACTATTTTGAGTCCTCTCAAGCTTTGTGCACAGTAGAGAATTTTGCTCACAGTGATTCAGCTGCCCTGTTGTTAGCAGCTTTAGCACAGACAGTGCTGCCAACAGAAACCTCAGGTGCAGGGATAATAGACTGTATACAGAGAGCAATGCAAAGCTGTTGACAAATACAGCTCTTAGTACCACTGACTGCGCTAAGGAAGGATGGAAAGCTTCCTGCAGCTTCCTTGGTACAAACATGAGAGCAAAGTCATTCCTTGGGTTTTGGACTGCCTACTTCAAGCAAAGGACAGCAGGGCAGGCTGCTGAGTGATGCTCCCTGGCGATGTTCCCTCATTAAAAATAGCGTGGAAGATAACAACTGCTTTTTGGGGGAGTGTTTTCCTCCTCAGTTTTCTTTGTGGATGTTATGCTGTGCGCATATAGTACCAAATGGGAAGTACAGCGCCTCTTCCACCTGGCTCAAAACATCTTTAGTCTGGTAACTTCTTGTTGGTGACTGGTTTTGTTCCTACCCATATTTCTGCAAAGGTATTTCACATATTTAGAATTTTGCCTATTATGATTCATTACAGATTATTTTGCTTCTCATGGAGAACAACTGGCAATTTACGGGAATGAAAATAGCACCCGTTAAATTTTGGAATCAGCAAATTTCCATCATTCTTCACGCATTTTCTGACTCAGCGTTTTGAAAGCTGAGTTTCAAGGCAAAATTCAAACAGTATCTCCATTTTGATACAGCAGCAAAGCCAATTCTTTTTCTTAAACAGTCTCTAGAGTGACTGATGGCCATTCCTCTGGAACAAATGTGAGCAAGCAGCCTACATATGCTGAACAACTGAACAGCTCTTCCAAGGGGTTTGTAAAGGACAACAACAAGCAGCAGTACGATAATTACTGTGATGGCAGAGTAGAATTCTAGGGCTTATGTGCTTTTGCATTTAAGAAATGGTTGCAGTGATTTAAGATGCTGCCATTCCTTCCTCTCATCTGTGTCCAGACCCACTTATCTTTTCCAAAGTTCTTGCAAGTGATGTTTAAGTGTTTAAGTGCCAATACCATACAAAATCTGGAAGCTTGGCAACAACCGCTTCTCACAGTAACTTAAGTTCAGTTACTAAACTACTAGACTTCACATCAAACTGGCTGAAGAATATTTTGCTTTACTGATTCGACAAGGGAGGATGTGGAAAATGTGGTTGTGTTCACCTCTGGCAGAAGTACAGTAACAAAGAGTAAGTGAATAACAGTTCATACTGTTGCAGCTACTTCTTTACTGAAATGGATATCTAGGACCTAAGTTATAATTTTGTGAAACCAAAGGGAATTAATCCAAAGTTAAATTCTGATATGATCACCAAATTAATTGCTGCATCGATGTTTTTTAAGTGTGACATAATTTTAGTTACTATTAACTAGTTGCAAGCCACTTTAATAAATCCAACCACATAAACTAATCATTTCTGAGACTCATAAAAGAAATACTATTCCCACTGGCAATGCAATCCTCCATCATTTGGCTAGATACATTTACTGGAGACAGAGTTCTACCAGTCTGGTTCAAGTCAAGATGACAAATTCCATATTCTAGAGAAAGAAATTCAGAGAAAAAAATCAATGATTATTTTTTGGAGACAGATCCCTTTCATACTGATTCCAGTCTTATGATATAATTTGTTGGAGTTTGAAATGAACACTCTCTATTCTCAGTGATAACGAATGTCACTTAGATCTTGTCAATAACCCCTGATAACTGAAGAAGTGTCAAAATCTAATGTGCTTAATCTTTGGAGAAAATAATAAAGGAGAGATTTTAAAAGGTCATTGTCAAACATCTTCACATGCACTAAAAATGGACAGCTTGAAAAAAGGTTTTTTGTTTTATTTTGTAGGTGACCTGATACAGTACAACTGCAGTCTTGAATATAGGCAGCAAGAAGAAAAAGCTTAGAATACATAAGTATTTGGAGGATTTATGTTAATCATTGTTAAATTTTTTTGTACCTCAAGTGACCTGCTGAAAGAACTTTGAGCTTAAATGTTTGTCTTTTTTTTTCTTTTTTTCTTCTTCTTTTTTTTTTTTTCCCCCCAGTTCTAGTAATAAAAAGCTTTTCTTCTTTATAAAAGTTACACATCTGTCAAGGAGTGAAAGGCATTCCCCCTCTTCCTTCTCTGTGAT
The DNA here is from genome assembly GCA_035772895.1 of Perdix hodgsoniae. Taxonomy (NCBI): domain Eukaryota; kingdom Metazoa; phylum Chordata; class Aves; order Galliformes; family Phasianidae; genus Perdix; species Perdix hodgsoniae. Next base: position 7,339,095 of record JAPSGF010000025.1, read on the forward strand.
ATTGGGAGGAATACTGGTTGGAAAGCAGGAGTGGTAACCTTGGTTAAAGGAAAATATCCAGGCATGAAAATGACCTTCAGTTGACTTCACTGCAGAGCAATGATTATGCTCAAATGTCCTTTGAGGTAAGACAATTTAAAACCACACTTTCATTGCTGAGCTACAACTTTTGGGGCCATACACCAGGATTCTCAGTACTCTAATAAATACTCTAACATACTGGGTGAGTTCCTTTACAGCAAACTGTGTAAAAACCTGTTTGCCCTTAGATAGTGTAAAGATATGTAACATAAATACCCAAATTGGTATGGATGGAAAGACCTGTCTGACAGCACCAAGAGAAACAACGAAGTAACAAAGCTGTGTCACCATGGAAGTACCATTCTTCTCCCTGTTACCTCAACACTAAGACAGACCACCATCATAAAGATAAGTGACATGCAGAAGCAAACAGAAGGGGCATCAGACTTGCTGAAGATCACAGAGGCAAAAAGACTGCCCCATATTAACTGTTGACTCCTAAAGGTTATACAAACCTGTCCTAATCTAGTTTATTGTCATCCAAGAAGAGGAATTCAAGAAATGTAGTGACAATCTGACAGCTCCTTGCTGTTGCCATCCATATTACGTACAGGCAAAACTGCTTGGGCATGCACATGTCTTAGTGCTTCCAAGTACATGGGCATGAGACTGTGAATGGGTAAACCGACTGACACAAAAGATTGCAAATTAAAATCAGCTTTAGGTCTTGTATTGCCTTTTCTGGCACTAATAACCTGCAAGGACATGTACCTCCCATTGTGTAACACTATGCTATGGATGCAGTTAATGGGTTTGCTTTTCTCTTGTGCGGAGCGGTTCACAAATCCTGATTGTTTGCCTAACACTTTATTCAGTAATTTCAAAATCAGTAATGAGTGGAGGACATTGGAGGATTTCCAGCGTAAAGCAAGGCAAAGTTAATTAATGGTTTTAAAAGTGAAATCTGTTAATCACGGATAGAAATCTATGTCATGACTGCTTACAGCAGAGTAAAAGTTGTCTCTGACAACTCTGTTGATCCCTTGCAAATCAATATTCTGAATTGACGTGACCAGATTGGATGATATCATACAGCTGCATATGGCAAAATGGCTCTATGAACAGCTGAGGACATGAATTCCTGTTCTAGCTTCTGCTACATCAGACAGCTTGAGTTAAAAGTTTAATTACAACTAGAGATAAGCATTCTTCTCTGAACATTAATTTAAAGGTAATGTTCAGTAAAGTAGACCACAGGAGAGTTTGGTCAGAAAGGATACAGCCACTTTGTGTAACTCAGTGGTCCAGAAGGAACAGGGATCACAGTACTCACTCTGGTGATAACTGTTACAGATGAAAGCCATGATAGTCTATATTTAAGACAAAATGGCAACTGATACAGCTTATGGGAAGTATAAGTCCTGCATTTTTAAGCTAATTCTTCATTTCATTTATCTTTGCTTTGTCAAAACAAGGAGTAATTCCATCTGATGCCTATGAGTAAAACACCACCTGATAAACTTTAATGAGCACTGCTGAAGAATGCCAGAATCACAGAGGGAAGGGTTCTTACAGGAAGGGATACAGAGAAGAAGAAAAGACCATGAGAAAATGAACGATGAATGTTGACATGACAGATAGCATCTGCAGTGGTTATTGTTTGCCTTTGCAAAGATTCCCAGGACAGTTACTCCCTCTTGCAGTATCACAGATAACCTTTGACGGCTTCAAGGGTACCAAACAAGATGTTTAGGGAAAATACGTTGATTACATCTGTCCCTTGCTTCATCTTTCTGCTACACTGTTCACAGAATCACAGAATCACTGTTCTCTTCCCTCTACTTGCTATATCTAAATAATAATAATATCTAAATGCTGGTAGGAAGCATTGCTATCTTTCATTGTACAGTACTGTACTGTGGACTTACATAATGGGTTAGCCTTTTCCTTGAAATTCTCTCTGATTTTGTTCTCACGGTTCAACCTTCAGCAAAGAAACTGTAGCAAAGGACATCACAAGAGATGATACATTTATCTATGGGAGCTCTGTTTCTTCCTCATTCCTTTCCTTGTTCCTCCCATGTCTCTTCTTAGGGGGAAACAGACAATTCTGGTGGAAAGCAATGCGTACATACAGAGATTTAATTTCTTAGAAAAATCTAGAAATGTAGCCACAGAATGAATGACAGCACTTGCTGGTGTATTGTCACACACTGCCCTATCTTATTTGGAACAGGGCTTTCTAAAGGCTTAAGTCTATATGTCTGTGTAAACAACATGTTTAAAGCCACTATCAGTTCCTTAGTAAAATACTTTACAGATGCAATGTTTTTTAAGGATTCCATTGTATTAAAATTGTTCTATATTCTTGACATCACATTTTGGATTCTCTGTAAGAATGAATTACAATGACCTGATACCTGTAACATGGTTCAGTACTCTTCTATCCTTTTGTAGGAGTGAAGACCTCTGTTTTTACCTTTCAGCATGATCATTTTATCTTGATATTGTTTTTAACCATCTATCTTGTTACCTATTTATATTATATTACCAAGTCTTTGCTGAATAAGAGCACTTGGGATTTGCAGTGACAGGTAAAAAAACAAATTGCCCTTATTTCAAGCAGTCCCAATGCTACCTGTAATTATTCTGTAACCCTCTCTGTGACATACCATACATATTTAAGCCCTAAGACAAGGGAGGCTGTGGTTACCAGTACCAGTCAATGTAAAGTCTGAGGGATGAACTGGGTTTCATCTGTCTGGGGCCCTCACTTTCCTGTGGCTGATTTTGAGAGGGAGAATCATTGCTACTTAACAACTTGTGGTAAATTCTTCCTTTCCCTCTCCTATTGACTGTGTAAATGGAGGCAAGAGATTATTTTCATATTTCTGCCTGCCACCTCATTTCTTCACATTCCAAATGTTACCAGAATATTTATCTTCTGAAGCATTCTGTAGGATCTGAAAATGTTCTAGGTATTAATAAAGCACTTAAAAAAATCAGTAGAGTACTGCCCCTAGAAATTTCCACTTCTGAGAAAGTAAGGGGAGGAGAGACTGATGAATGACTCTATGGCCACCCATGGAAAAGAGGGAAAAGTGTTTCCAAATGCTCTTTTAAGCCTGTATGATATATATATATATTATTCTAAAAGTTCTCTGAGACAGAATTTCTGACCTTCACCATCTGTAACTGTTGTTTTCCTTTTTTTCCCACATGAACACTGCTAGATCTGTGCCACTGCCAAAATGCTGAGTAAGCATTTGAAATGTGTCTTCAATGCCCCATTTGACTTTAAATGCTCGCTGTGCATTTATAAACTTTGTCCTGAAATAGGTGCAATTTCACTGCAGATACTGAGCAAACAATATTGTTCCTACCTAACAAATGCCACTGAAGCAATACAGCAGACAGAATATCATCATATTTAAGAAATAAAACCAAAGACCACTTGAAACTCTATCAAAAAGCTGTACTGCTTTCAAAAATATATAAAAGAAACAAGATGATTTTCTACATTAACAAGCAACATCATGCAGGAGTGGATCTCTAGATTGTTTTTGAGACGTTTAACTCTACTAAATATATGTGTTTGTTTTGCCTCTTACTGTAGATTATGTCATTTGATTCTGTATGCCTGACTGCAGCTGTATACCTGTTGGCAGCTGGAACACAGTTCTGATTTGAATTCCCTCAAAGGGAATCCAGTTCACGTGATCTGAAACCACTACATGCTATAAACAAATGTGCAGTAAGTGAGGACAATCAGAAGGTCTGCTTCAAAAATTCACTACTGATCCAAACTAGAATGCTAATGTTAACCCCTGAAGACTTACTATCAAGGTCCTAGGTTTGCCTCTTTGGAGGCAACCTAAATAAAAATTAAGCATTATCTGAAAAGTTATCTATTCCCTTTTTTTTTCACATGGGCCCAGCTTCCCCATAAGCATTAATAAAGTCATAAAATCATAGAATTGCTCAGGTTAGAAAAGACCTGAAAGATCAAGTCCAACCACACCCTAACCATACTACCCTAACTCTAACAACCCTCCACTAAATCACGTCCCTGAGCACCACATCCAAATGGATTTTAAACACATCCAGGGATGGTGACTCAACCACCTCCCTGGGCAGCCTATTCCAGTGCTTACCAACCCTTTCTGTAAAGAAGTTTTTCCTGATATCCAATCTGAACTTACCCTGGTGCAACTTGAGGCCATTTCCCCTCATCCTGTCATTCAGTGTCTCTTTCAAGTTCTCGTTACACGTTAGTAGCTACCAGGAAAGTTGTTACCATGTTGAGAAAAGAAATGCTTGCGTATGATTGTCATCTTGGACAGCCCCACCTTTCTCTATCCAACCATGTTCACCTCAAAATCTAAGAACAAAAGAAATCTTCAGGTCAACAGCTGATGCCTTCTTATGGTGTGCTACTAGTGCTGATAGAATCATATTCTGGCCTGTTATTGTGGTATGGAGATGCAAACATAACACATGACAAATAATGAGGCCATCCTAGCACCCAACATACTGCATCTGAGTCACTTTTTCAAGAAATAAACCAGGTTATTCACACCCTCCTTAATGTCTCAGGTTCAAAACTTTTTAAAAAATGAAAACTACCTCTCACAGAGAAATATGTCATCTGTCTTGTCTTTGTGAGCCTCAGCAAAAAGCAGGTCCTTCATAAGAAAGAGAGCAGAGGTGTCAGGTTTGCTGTCTTCACAGCTTTACTGTCCCCACAGTGTCTCTCACAGCGGAAAACAAAGGAAAAACACAAAACAGTAAGTCTAAATGTTAGCATCTTGGGAATGAAGCTAGAAACTTGAGCTAGGATTAGCAATCAGCAGTTCTGATTCCCTGAATTATTCTGGCCAAGTTGCTTAGGCTCTGTTTACATTACATTTCCAGCTGTATGGAAATACTAAAGCTTAGTTTTTTTAAAACCCCTTAGTGTTAGGGATTTCCTCAGCTGATAGATGCTTAGTCTCAGACACCTCTTAGAGAGGCTCTCTGCAGTATCTCAAATCACAGAGTGCTTTTAGAATTCAGGCTTTATTTAATTTGATCCAGTTGTGCTGCCTCTCAGCAAAGTGCTTATTTTGCTAAATCTTAAAAAAAAAAAAAAGTCTGTGGAGAATATTGTAAATGCATGTCAAATAAGATCTCAGCCTTGTCCCAGGATATTGGGAGTCCTTGTACTCATATTTAGCTCAACTGCCTCCCACTTAAGTCCGAGTTAAATATCCCATTTATAAAAGAACCTAAATAGAAAATGTAAAGTCTTCCTTCCGTGCCAGAATAAAATTAATGAATGTGAGTGGAATTTTCACATTCGTACTCAGTTTCCTCATCTGCAGAAGACAGACAAGTGCTATGGAGATTGCACTGCCCGCTGGCTGCTGAGGGAACTGTACGCTCCAGACACTGCAGTGAACCAGCAATAAGGCTCTTGCACAGCCTGCAGGTGCAATCTCCAAGTTGATATAAAATAATCTGGAATCGGAGCTTCGGTGGAGTCATTTCTGCTCTTCCCCGGGTTAGATAATTCCTTCTCTGACAGAGTGGTGAGGAATTGGGGCAGACTGCCCAGGGAGGTGTTAGAGTGACTGTCTCTGGAGGTTTTCAAGAAAAGCAGAGGTGTGGCACTGAGGGACACAGTCGGTGAGCATGGTGTTGATGGCTTTGTGGTTGGACTAGGTATTCTAAGCGGTCTTTTCCAACCTATCTACTTCTGCCCACTCTCTTTCCCTCACATGATGTCCCGAATCGACTAAAGCCATAGTTAATCCGGCCCTAGACTCTGCATCCCAAAGTAAAAAGCTGGTCAGCCATCTAACAAGAGACTGACTCAATGCTAATCTGTGCAGTGCTGTGGTTCTCAGTATTCAAAACCCTTTTCAAAAGAGAAGAGGATACAAAATTCAAGATCCCTTGAGCTTTCAAAGATGGCACCTGAAGGTGATCCTCCAGAACAACCAAGCAAATCAAACAGAACAAGCAAAAGTCTTCTTTGCACACAGAAGCTGATCAGTGAGCTACAGCAGCCTGGCACAGTTCCTGCCCCAGTGGATTCACCTCTGAGATACCAGAACCTTGAAGATAATGCCATTATTAACTGTTTCGAGTCTCAGAAGAAAGAGTGACGAACAAAGAAAGAAACCATATGGTGACCTCACAGAAGACTCTGAATAAGGAAACCAGGCAGTCCTGGTGGAGACAGAAAACCCCATAGACCAGAGGGCGTGTACAGAAATCCCTTTCCTTCACTGAATACTGTTGAGACTTTCAGACCCTAGAGTGGAAGATGAGGAGGAATTGGATCATAATAAACACCTCCCATTCATTTTCTTTGTCACTTCCAGTCACAGAAGGCTTATATTTCCCTGAACTTCACCATGCTTCAATGAATTGTTGAGAGCAGCAGTTTGGCCGGACTGCTTCCTATATGACTGAAAATAGAAGCTTCTGGATTACAGCCTCTTTTGAATCCCGCTATCCAGACACAGGAGTGGAACCAATCCATCCCTGCTCCCAAAATTCCCCTCACAAGACTGCAAGGGGAAAGCCCAAGGCAACTAGCAATGAGGAGTTCCACTGTGCTGAGGCAAATGGTGGAAGCTTTAGAAGTCAGATGACGTCTCCCTCCATTTTACAGAACCTTCCTTTTGCACTCACCTAAGCATTTGTACTTTTAGGAAAATAGACTCCTTGTTATACAGATTCATGAATCACAGAATCACAGAATGGCCAGGGTTGGAAGGGACCTCAAGGATCACAAATCTCCAACCCCCTGCCACAGGCAGGGCCACCAACCTCCCCATTTAATGCTAGACCAGGCTGCCCAGGGCCCCATCCAACCTGGCCTTGAACACCTCCAGGGACGGGGCATCCACAGCCTCTCTGGGCAGCCTGTTCCAGCACCTCATCACTCTCTCTGTAAAGAACTTCCCCCTGACATCCAACCTAAATCTTCCCTCCCTCAACTTAAAACCATTTCCCCTTGTCCTGCTCTTACCTACCCTTTCAAGGAGTTGATTCCCCTCCTGTTTGTAGGCTCCCTTTAGGCACTGAAATGCTGCAGTGAGGTCACCCCACAGCCTTCTTTTCTCCAGGCTGAACAAGCCCAGCTCCCTCAGCCTGTCTCTATAGGGGAGGTGCTCCAGCCCCCTGATCATCTTTGTGGCTCTCCTCTGGACCCACTCCAACAGCTCCCTGTCTTTGTTGTACTGGGGACACATCTTTAACTTCTATCTAAATGCCAAATTCTATTCTGCAGAGCAAAATATTCTTTCTCTTTTCTTTTAATGCCCCTACAGATCTACAAACTCTACATGGGAGCAATCATCTATTCAGGCCAGTAGGCTGCAGAATTACAGCAGACTATACAAGAAAAACATACCTGACACCCCTTTGGATGTGTATTGCATGCAAAACAGAACAAACTGCAGTGCTGTTTCATGAGATGACACATTAAAAACTACTGACATACTCCATTAGTTCCACCACTCTGCATAGAAACAAAAGTGTAACAGGCCAGTTACATAAGTGCTGATATCTGTGCCTTTACATAAGTGTTGATATCTATATCTCTAACAATTTACATGCCATTCTATTTGGAATCATTAAAAAATGCACAGAAAATGCTAAGCAAGTTCCACAGAGCAGTGAAATAGCCCAGCAAGCCAAAGTGCTGAGGGAATGCTGTCACATCCATGGCAAATAACAAAAAAGGGTTTAGTGGGGTTAGACTTATTAGTCTTGGCATAGTGCCATGTTAATGTTGTTTTTCAGGGCAGGGGGTGAAGAAAGGGGACTTGCTATATGAGAACAAGCTTGGTTTGTCTGTTTGTTACTTCCAGTACAAACATATTCTACATCAAAGGTAAAGCACTGCATACCCTTCAGGACTGAAGAAACGCACAAGACTGGCAGAATGTTCCCTCTCATTCAAATCAATCCACAAGGGTCAGTTGAATGTGTGAAAATTAGACTAATTATACAAACTATGCAGCCCATGACTTCATGCTACAGTACCCAAATGCATGAGAACAATCCCAACAAGGGGCTGAGAGTATCGGTCTAAGGTGCTGGACATAATTGCAGAATGAGTCGTGCCATTCCCTTTAGATGTTCCTGCTTTGTTCATTGTAAAACAAAAGCTATTGTTTGCAGAGCATGTATGCTAGGTATCAGGATGAAACACAGCCAGGCCTACTCAGCAGTGAAGTTACAGAAACTTGCTGTCACTAGGCAATCCCAAACTTCACGTCACCAACAGAGAACAAGAAAGTCCAAGATGCTGCAACAGCTCAAGATCAGGGTATTGGTTAGGCGCAGTTTTTTAATGAAGAGTTAATAATTGCTGTGTAAATACAAAAAATAATGTGCTGGATGAGCAGTTGGAAAAAGAACACTGTCACATTTCAGGAAATTGATGTTTCCCTCAATTAATATGAGGTGTGATTTTCTTGTGATGGAAACAATGCTTTATTTCAAGCAGGCCTCAAAAGGCTGCGCAATGGTAGCAAATGAATTAGAAAATGATAAATAGTGGGGTGCTACTTTACTTCTCCAATGAGGATTTTTGAGGTTTTGTTCAAACTTGATCTTCTCTAAACAATTTTCTGAGATGGTCATTCTACTACATTTGCTTGTGAAGCTGTTGGTGTGAACATCTATCAGCTCTGCACAATATATAAGAGATATAAGCATCAGCAAGCCGGCTAATTCTTTGCAGAGTAATAAATCAGCACACATCTTCAAGCTGAAAATTAATAACCGAAGATTATTTTTCATAAGTATATCTGCCAATTTGAATCATGATGCAGCACATACAGCTGAGAATGCAGAAGACAGATTCTTTAAAAAACTGAAATGAAAATGCAGTATTTCATGCTTTGGTTTGAAAGGAGTATAGCTTAACAAAATAAAGCTCATGATTCAGGTCACTGTTTTACTTCAGAATTAATTTATGCTATATTTTACACATACTTCCTATGATGAACAATGGCCTCGGATAATTACTTTCCTTACAAAGCATGGGGATCAAAGGATATGTTTTAGATGTGTGGTCACAGATATGACCGTGCTGTTGAATTGCAAATAACCAGCCAAAGAGTTGATGATGTGTATTCTTTGATAGCTGTACTGTTTATAAACTGCCTTTTCCATTAAAATCTCCATGTGAGAAAAGCACTTAACACTAGGACTTTTTGTCTTCTGTGGATTTCAATGAAAAGCAAATTTGGTTATGTGCAATTGCTAAAAAGGAAAGGAGAACCATGCAGATCACTCACTATTTTGATATATAGATGTGGCAGATTTTGTTCATCAAAAGCAGCACTGATCCTCGCAGCCCATTAGAATCCAACTTGATTTACAACCTATAAAAATTAGTGCAGGGTTGAGGAGCAATTCTAAATTCATTGCCCAGTTAAGCCCTACGTGACATCACTGAAAGACAATTTTGCTTATCGCTACCAAAAAATAATTCAAGTTTTACTCATCATATTCCAGGTAAGTTGTGACAAAAAAAAATACTGCTGTTTGTAGCAAAGGACACACACAGCACCTCACCCAATGCTCATACAGGCTTGATCCATCAAGGGTCCATGAAATCACACTTCAGTGAGAGCTAACAGAGGTCACTTAAAGCCAGGAAGCCTAACAGAGATTTCCTTTATCCACTACTTGAGTTTTAAGTCATCAACATGCTGTAACAACATACAGGCTCTGAAAAGCTCAGTCTTCACTCCCTAACATTTCAGGAAGGCCTCAGCACTTTGTAGGATTAGACACATAGTTGGCAGCAAACACCAAAACAACTATTAAGTACTGCCAAAGGCAAGCTGGTAACACATCCAGCATGGCCAAGGCCCTGTGTTTGTGTTAACACGCTCACTCCACACACTGTCTATCTAGCAGATAATTTTACAGCTTCCAGTTAATTCAACAAAAATCAAGTTTTGAATATGCCACGCATCGCTTTAGTTCCAGTTTATGCAGGTTTGAAAGGAAGACTAATATACAGTTATTTAGCTTCTTCACTGAAAGATTTCTATTTTCGATACCCTGGCCAAAAAAGTGATGGTTTGTTACAGAATGCTTCCTGCTGTAGAGGCTGGCTGGCTACCTCAGCCTCCTTCCCCAATTCCCATGCTGCAGTCCTTGGCTGCTATTCCCAGCCCCAGCGCACGCCAACCTCTCCTAGGCATAAACATTTCCCATAACTGGATTCCTTGTTTGAAAAACTGGAGCTCACACTGTAGAAGGCTCAGCCAACTGAGTGTCTTCGCCGAGTGAAATTAAAAATGCTGGCTCTTTTTGGCTGAACGTTTCCCTGCTGCTATCTCTAGCTGAGCACAGCAAGCTCCACCAAAGAGCTGATTTCAGCCTTTCCTGGGGCTCGAGGAATGTGAGCCTCAGCAGCACTGGATTCACAGAATCACAGAATTGTAGGGGTTGGAAGGGACCTCTGGAGATCATCAAGGCCAACTCTATGCTAAAGCAGGTTCCCTACAGTAGGTTCCACAGGAAAGTGTCTAGGTGGGTTTCAAATATCTCCAGAGGAGGAAACTCCACCACCTCTCTGGGCTGCCTCTGCTCTGTCATCTTCAATTATTTTTTTTTCTCAGGTTTATATGGAACTTCCTATGTTCCTATGCATGCCCACTGTCCCTTGTTCTGTTGCTAGGCACTGCTTGAAAACGGGGTAGTCCCATCCACTTGATTCTTGCCTTTTAGGTATATATAGGCATTGATAATATCCCCCCTCAGCCTTCTCTTCTCCAGGCTGAACAGCCCCAGGTCTCTCAGCCTTTCCTCATACAGGAGATGCTCCAGGCCCCTCACCATCTCTGTGGCCCTCTGTTGGGCTCTCTCCAGAAGTTGTCTTTCTTGAACTGAGGAGCCCAGAATTGGACACAGCGCTCCAGGTGTGGCCTCACCAGGGCAGAGCAGAGGGGAAGGATCACCGTCCTCGACCTGCTGGCCACGCTCTTTTTAATTCACCCCAGGATACCATTGGCTTCCTCGACCACAAGGCCACACTGCTGGCTCATGGTCACCCTGCTGGCCGTCAGGACCCCCAGGTCCTTCTCTGCAGAGCTCCTCTACAGTAGATCAGCCCAACCTGTACTGATGCATGTGGTTATTCCTCCCCACGTGTAGGACTTGCCCACATTGAACCCCATCAGGTTCTTCTCTGCTCAACTCTCCGTCCTGTCCCAGTCTCGCTGAATGGCAGCACGGCCTTCTGGCACGTCAGCCACTCCTCGCAGCTTTGTACCATCAGCACACTTGCTGAGGGTGCTCTCTCTCCCCTCCTCCACGTCACTGATGAAGACCACAGAATCACAGAATCGCTCAGGTTGGAAAGGATCTTAAAGGTCATCAAGTCCAACCGCAACCTGACCACGGCGCCCTAACAACCCTCTGCTAAATCACATCCCTGAGATGTCTGTTCCCTGAGTTTAATACCGAATTGATACGAAGACTGCAAGTCACACCATGCTAAAGGACACCCGCGCAGTTTGGAGGTGCCTCTCTGAACACTCAGGGAGATCAGGGACAATCGAACTCGGTTCCCAGCTGCTTCCATTTCCATCGTCGCGCACGGGGACGTTCCCGGCTACTCCCTTCAGCTCATTACTCAAAAGCCGGCGGGCTTCCCGCCCGCAGACTGCAGTTAAACAGCACCAAAGCCGTCCTCTCGCACCTCCGCCGGATTCGCTTTACTTAAAGCCCCACCACGCGGCGTGATCGCGCCCACACACCGAGCGCACCCGCCTCTTTCATCCGCACGGAGCCGCCGGACCCGCCGGACCCGCCCCTCTCAGCGGCACGGACACACCCGACCCCTCGGGTCCCGAGTCCCGACGCCCCGCACCCCGAGGCTCTCAGCCGTACCCCACCCTCTCAGCGCCCCATCCAGCCCGACCACCGCGGCGCACCCCTCCTTAGGGACCGCCCCGCCGGGCGGGGCCACCGTTCCGCGCTCGCCCGCCCCCACCACCCTTCCCCCCTCCGCGCCACGCCATTGGCTGCCGCGTCGGGCAGCGGTGGCGCATGCGCCGCGGCGCGAGTTGGAACTCGGCGAGCTGGCGCGGGGCGGGAGGAGCTGCGCCGGTCCCGGGCGCCGTTACGTGCTGTGCTCGTTTGTTGTTGTGTCTTCGTGTCGTCTGTGCGTCCGAAATGGCGAGTAAGGAAGGTAGGACACCCCTTCCTGTCCCTTCTCGGTCGGGCTGGGATGCCTGTGTGGAGAGGAGGGCTTCCCTCCTTCCCTCCTTCCCTCCTTCCCTCCTTCCCTCCCTCCCTCCTTCCCTCCCTCAGGGTTCTATAGGACCCCGCTCTGAGCCCTGACCCCGACTCTTCCCCCAGTGCTGGAGGACACGGTGGAGGAGCGTGTCATCAGTGAGGAGTACAAGATCTGGAAGAAGAACACCCCCTTCTTGTACGACCTGGTGATGACACATGCGCTGGAGTGGCCCAGCCTCACCGTGCAGTGGCTGCCTGATGTGACCAGGTGAGGGAGTGATGCAGTCCTGGATGGTTAGCGGTGGGCAGGGAGCTCAATGCCTCCTGTGCCTCGCTGCGTGCTGTGGTAGCTCCTTCTGCTAGCCTGGTTCGCTCTGCTCCATCTGTCTCAGTTAACCACCTTGGCAGAGTCATTCGAAACACCTGAGGCTGCAGTGGCTTGTCTTAGAATCGCAGAATCATTAAGGTTGGAAAAGTCCAGTAAGATCACCCAGTTCAACCACCCATCTCACCGTGCCCACTACCCATGTCCCTCACATGGTTCTTGAAAACCTCCAGGGACGGTGACTCCACCATCTCCCTGGGCAGCCTGTGCCACTGCCTTGCTTCTCTTTATGAGAAGAAATGTTTCCTAATACCCAACCTGATCTCCTGGGTGCAGCCTCAGGCCATTCCCTCTCATCCAATTGCTGTTACGTGGGAGAAGAGGCCAAGCCCCACCTCACTGTGATCTCCTTTCAAGTGTTGTAGCTCAGTAAGGTCTCCCCTGAGCCTACTTCAGGCTGAACAATCCTGGAACTCCCCTTTGTAAGTGTGTGACAGCTTGTTTCACTTACAGCACTCCAAACCCTTCGGGTATGCAGGAGTTTTGAGAAGAAACACTCCATGTTGACTTGAGGTGTGAGGAGAGAAATCTTTGGCATTGTATTGAAATGCGTTCTAATGCACTTGTTCTTACTGTCTCTTCCAGTGAATTCTCATTAGAAAAAGAAATGTGCTACAGTAACTTCTTCTTGAATGCTGTTTTTCTTGATGTGTGCTACAAACTGCTGTTCTGTGGAAGCTATCTTGTCTGTATCTATATTCCTTTGTTACAAGATTGAACTTAAAGGGATGTTGTTCTCATAAAACTGACACTTAATGTCCTGGTTTGTCCCAGGCTCAACCTCTGTTTCAGTTACTTTGATCTTCCCATTCTTCCACCTGTCTCTGGAAGCGTACACTCACTAGTCCGTTCCTTAGTCATTCTCCTTAGAGAATTTTGGAGATGGGACAGCATTCTCTTCATGTGTCAGCTAGTCTAGACTCTAAATGGTCAGAGTAATCATTCAGGGCTCCCATCAAGATAGTGCACAAGGACCATTTCCCTTGTGTTGTTGTGAGCTGGATACAGCTAGCTTTTAAGGTATATTACACACAGAGTTCATGCAGTAATCCCAGGCTGGTTACTTTTCTCAGATAATCAGTTGTATACTAGGCTGTTTGGGAAGGGTGTTGAGAGATGTGAAGTAACTTAAGATGGCACAGAGAAAAATGGAGTGGGGGCTTGAAGGTATGGAGCCCTTGTGAGGAACACTTCTGCTTGCCTCATATTTTGCAGATTGACTTAATGTTCAGTTTAGAACCTGGTATTTCCAGTTACCGAGTGTCAAAATCTGTAAGCCATTTAAGGCAAGGACAGTCTCTTTGTGTGACACCTGCATGATGGGACACCTGTTCCTGATGCAAGTAAGTGTGTGCGTTGTGTGTACATTGTCTTTCACCCTCAAAATGTGTGATGATGCTTTGGAAGTGGAATAAATAGTACATACAGTGATTTATGATTGCTTCAGTCCCAGAATCACAGAATCATAGGGGTTGGAAGGGACCTCCAGAGATCATCAAGTCCACCCCCCCTGCCAAAGCAGGATCCCTACACCAGGTCACACAGGTAGGCGTCCAGGCGGGTCTTGAATATCTCCAGAGAGGAGACTCCACAACCTCCCTGGGCAGCCTGTTCCAGTGCTCTGTCACCCTCACTGTAAAGAAGTTCTTGCGCACATTGGTGCGGAACTTCCTATGCTCCAGCTTCTGGCCATTTCCCCTTGTCCTGTCTCCGCACACTGCTGAAAACAGTCTGGCCTCACCACTTTGCCCCCCACACCTTAGATATTTATAGACCTGGATCAGGTCCCCTCTCAGTCTTCTCTTCTCAAGGCTAAACAGACCCAGTCATTGCTATTTGCTTGGACTCTGATAACCTGAGTAGTTTTTGGTTGGTTGTTTTTCTTGCTTTATAGAATGCAGAAGCTGCGAGTTTCTGACTGTTCAAATTTTGTCTTTTCAGTGACGAATGACGCTGCCCCTTCAGCCTTTTACTTATTACTAAATATTGTGTTTAACTGCCAGAAGAGGAATTTGATTCTAGTTAGGTAGGATTTGTGCAGAGTTTTGAAATGAGCTTCTGAATACTTTAGTAAAAGAGCTAACAGTAAACACTTTTAAGAGAAGGTTGCAGGTTTTTTTTTAGTAGTATAGAACATAGCGTTGATTGTTTTTAAAATCAATATCGTGCAACTGCTAGGAGGATTAAAGATTTAAATAAGCATTAGTATCACTCTGTAGCTACGGTGCAAACTTTAATTGTAATTCAAGCCGTAATGGCAGTGTTTACTGGCTTTTATTGTCACTCTAGCCTTGCTGGTTGTATCACTGGATTGCGTATGTTAGAGTTGGGTTCACTCTGTTGCACAAGTCTCTTGTGATAAAAGATCTCTTAAGCTAGTCTTCTTTTTTTTCCACACCCTTAAGAAGCTTGGATCTATTGTTGCTAGCTATCAAACTTCTAGAACTGAGCATGCTTTTTATTGCATTAATTTTATTATTCCAAACAGGCCAGAGGGAAAGGATTATGCTCTACACTGGCTGGTTTTAGGAACACACACCTCTGATGAACAGAACCACCTGGTTGTTGCAAGAGTCCAGATACCCAATGATGATCAGTTTGATACCTCCCAGTACGACAGTGAGAAAGGAGGTGGGCAATGCATGCATTCTTCAGTTGTGTGTTAGCTGTAGCATTAGTGAGCGTTCTGTCTAATGGTACTGTGACTTTATTGAAAGCTGGCAGGTACTTACCAGTTCACACTAATTCCATATCCAAATTTTTGGATAGTAGCAACTAAAAAAAGTTGTTCTTCTAACATGACAAGTTTCAGGTAACATTATGATATGCAGTTCCTTGTAGCATTTCTGCCAGATCTGTTAGTTGGGATGAAAGCTGATATACATCTATCTCAGATAGTGATTAGAGCTCAAAGAGTTTGTTTGATAAATGATTCAGCATACTTGAAGTGTTAATATTGTGCCATGTGATTCTTAACTGTCATAGGCTTTATTGTATTGTTACTTTAAGATGCTTACTATGGTTTCTTGGAGTGGGGGAGAAACACAAAACTCTGTTTAATATCAACAGTTCTAAATGGATTATCAACTGACCCTTTTCTGTCAAATACAGAGTTTGGTGGGTTTGGATCTGTGACTGGCAAAATTGAAACTGAGATTAAAATTAACCATGAAGGCGAAGTGAATCGCGCTCGTTACATGCCACAGAACCCATGCATCATTGCCACTAAAACTCCTTCTGCTGACGTCTTGGTATTTGACTACACTAAACATCCTTCAAAACCAGGTGGGTCAGACTGTTTGAAGCTAAGCAAAATGCTTCTGTTGCTGGGTTAAACCTGTATTTAGTTGGAACTGGGAACATTGGTAATGAACACTGGATAAGGAGGAGGCACAGATCTTCAGTGACTTTAACTGGTTGTGCTTAACTGTTAATCAGTCTCCACAGAAGCAGTACTCTACTAGGAAACTGTTGTGTAAAATATGATTGTTGCAACAGAAACAAAGTTCTTAAGTAATAAAGGTGTTATCATGGATGATGTGTAAGATGAAGATAAATGAAAATAATTTCTTTCAGACCCAAGTGGAGAGTGTAATCCAGATCTCAGATTAAGAGGGCACCAGAAAGAAGGCTATGGTTTGTCATGGAACTCAAACTTGAAAGGACATCTTCTCAGCGCATCAGATGATCATGTAAAAAACACATCCTTTTTTTTTTCTCTAAAAAAAAATGGCAATAGACAATTAGGGAAGAACAGGATGAGTGTAGCTTTACATTGCTATGTGGAGAAGCTCTAACATGTTGTATTACAGAATATTGTGTTGGTTGACTTTGGCCTGTAATTGGCAACCAGTTCTTTGTAATGTTCTGGGTGAAGTAAGAACAGTGTTCTCACTGCTGGAAGAAATTGGAGTACCCTTGAAACTGGCTTGAGTTCGAGGCAATATATTGAAGACTGTCAATGATCAACTGAACTAATAGCCAACAGATTTTGTTGAGCTTTATAAGTGAAACACAATGTACTGGAATAGGAATGTTTTTCGTAAATTGCTATCATGACTTTAGAATAATTTTTGGGCCTTGAGTTTTCTGCAAATTCATTAATAACTCAGTAGACTTACCACTTATAATAGACTATTATTCTTACTTACAGACTGTGTGTTTATGGGATATAAGCGCTGGATCAAAAGAAGGCAAAATTGTTGATGCAAAAGCAATCTTTACTGGGCACTCTGCAGTAGTGGAAGATGTGGCATGGCATCTGCTTCATGAGTCTCTGTTTGGATCTGTGGCTGATGACCAGAAGCTTATGATGTAAGTTAGAGTAGTGCTTGATGGATAGTGCTGCTGTGTGCTGTCAGTGGACCAGTCCAAAGCACTTGTTGTTAAGAAATGCATGAATTCTGGGATAGTCTACTATAGCTCTCTAGTGCAATCAGTTGTAATAATGTTGCAGAAGCTCTGAAATCTGCACATCATATAATTCTCATCATGTGAAAGTAAATTGTAATTAATTTGTATATCAGGTTCCTGATGTAAACTGCTTATGTATAGTAGACAAAAGTCCTAGGAGGATTTGCAATTAAAAACTGTAGATTCAGAGTAGTTTTAGTAATACAGTGGTTTCTGAGCATTAACTGTAGTTAATAATAATAACCTCCCATTAAAACTTATGCTTGTTCTCTTCCACTTTCTCCTCCCTCTTCCCCCAAACCCTTCATTGCAACAGCTGGGACACAAGATCTAATACTACATCCAAGCCAAGTCATTCTGTAGATGCTCATACAGCTGAGGTCAACTGTCTGTCCTTCAATCCATACAGCGAGTTCATTTTAGCAACTGGTTCGGCTGACAAGGTTCTTACTTGTGTTTACCTTAAATTTGCACAAATTCTTAAATGATAACTCTAAAGCCATTATAGTAATGACATCCTTTTCTTCTCCCAGACAGTCGCTTTATGGGATCTTCGAAACTTAAAATTGAAACTTCATTCCTTTGAGTCTCATAAGGATGAAATTTTTCAGGTGGGAAACTTTTCACGTAAGCTGTAACAAAAACTAGATGAGTAGTGGCTTGGACAAGAACGTGTGGGTTTTTGTATGGAGACTAACCACGACAGATAAGTCTGTTAAAAGAAGTACTGAATTGTGGTTCCATTAACAAGGAACAGTACTGCATAGTTTCTTTCCACGCTTGACAACTTACTGCTAAAAAGATACTGGGAGCCTGCAACCACCCTCAGTAAAGGTAGAAGTTGTCCCTAAAACATCTTATAATGAAGAGAATTTGAGTTCATATGTAATATTCTGAGTTCAGCCTTTTTAGTAGTGTCCAAGCAACAGGCAATTACATTTATGATATCTTAAATCTGCTGCACTGAAATAATGTTGGCTGTTCAGTTTGAGAAGTTGTATGATTTTAGAGCAAGAGTTTGAGTTATAGGGTGGCTGTTGTGCTGGAATAAACTAATTTATTGAATGTAGTTGTTGAGAACTGCTGGTCAGGGGACAGTTATTCAATATATGCCTTAGAAATGAGTAGTTGTGCTCCAGTCAAATTGTTTTCTTTCACAGGTTCACTGGTCTCCTCATAATGAAACAATCCTTGCTTCAAGTGGTACTGATCGTCGGCTTAATGTGTGGGATCTAAGGTAAAGAATAAATGTGTGGGATCTAAGGTAAAGAATAAATTCTCATTTACTGAGGACATATACACTGAAGAAGCTGCTGCAGACTTGCCTTATTTGTACAGTTCTCCAGCATTTCTTGCTTAGCTCAGACCTGGTCATTTAATTATACAGTAGAAGCACCACAACTTTTCTAATGTTACTTCCCTGTGAGATTCTATTGCAGACAAAGTTTTTTGCTGTGTTTAGTAATTACTGATTTTTGCCTCAGTGAGCTTCACAAGCTAGATTTTATTTCAGTTGCAATAAAGCAAAGGATGTCTTATATCTGAGGCTTGTAATTTTTCAACAGTGAGAAAAACCAAGTGTTAGCAAATTCTTGAAACAAAGGCTAGGAGCTGGTAACTTAAATTGACAGGGTTTGGAATTTTTGCTTGTTAATAAAAGCTATAAACTACTTTCTTACAGTAAAATTGGAGAAGAGCAGTCTGCCGAGGATGCAGAAGATGGGCCTCCTGAACTCCTGGTATGCTTTTCTCCTGGCTAAAGTCTGCTGGCATGGCAGCCTGTATGGCAGTACGATGCCTTATGACTGTGTTCTTGGAAGTGCAGCAATTCTTACCTCGCTTTTAATCCATGGCTCTAACTTCCAGTAGGCTTCCTCTACTCAGTTCTAAAGACAGCAGTTTTTCAAAGCTGTACCAGACATGATTTACACATCTTCATTTTTGACCACACTTAAAGTTTGGCCGCATTCCGGTCAGCACTCATCTATAACTAGAAGCATGTCGAGCCACTGCCTCTAATTGTGTTTCTTAGACAGAAGAGGTCCTGTGTAGGTTCAGAACCTTACTGGTGTAGAAAGTCTGAAGCTTAGGTTTTCTTTGATTTCCTTAGGAAATAAGCTAAAAATGTTTATAGCTTGTTTTCTCTGTTTCCTTTGTAAACTCTGTGTGCTCATGTGATTAGATGAGAAAATGGATATTAAAATGTGACAGGCTTATGTAACCCAACCTTTCATGAAGGAGCAAAGTTTCAAGGATGTCACTTGATTAATGCTGTTAGTAAATACAAACTGTTGTTTTCCTTGCTGTCTCAGGGATTGCTTCCATGTCCGTATGCAATGAATTGAATGCTTTATCTTCTTTGCGTCTGTATTGTGAATCTCTAGTAGCGACCTTTTGCTGCTGTAGTTATTCCCAAGTTAAATTAATTAGTCTGATCTCAGGTTTTTAACAGAGACAAAATGACTTACAGAAGCTTGTGTTCTTTGTTGTGTTTTTTTTTTTGGTTGTTTTGTTTTGTTTTTTGGTTTTTGTTTTGTTTTTTGGTTGCTGTTCTTTAACAGTTTATTCATGGAGGACACACTGCCAAAATTTCAGACTTCAGTTGGAATCCTAATGAGCCTTGGGTCATCTGTTCTGTATCAGAGGATAACATAATGCAGATATGGCAAATGGTGAGTGTCAAAACAACTCATGAGTTTCTTCTGAAGCTTGTCACATAAGTGAAATTGGAATGGCTTGTTCTCCCTAGGACAGCTTGCATCTTCGGTGACTGAAAGCAACTCTCCAGTTAGTTCATATTATTTTAAATTACAAGATAATCAAACTCCCATAAATATTGAAGAAAGCACTTTACAATAGCATAAATCCTATTTTTATTTGAGGAAAAAGCTAAACAGCCTTAAATTGGTGTCAGAGGTCACCCTTTCAGTTTTAATACTTGTTCTTCAACTTGATTTGTGTGCTTAGGCTGAAGTTGGAATATGCCCAGAAAACAATATGCTCATGTTAAGGAATTCAATGGTTAAGATTTATCTGAATAAAAGAATGTGGGAGAACAAATGCTGAAGTGTAACCACTGTGTGCATGTTCCTGAGTTTGGCTGCTCTTTAAGAAAAGGCAGGGAGAGGTTTCCCTTAAGATAAGGGTGATCTCTCTGCTGTCTCTGTGTTACCATGTTGTGGGTTTATTTTGTTTTGTAATAAGCGTAGTAGTTGGCTTAAAAATGATTGTCTCCACTTGTAATGTAACGTTTTGTCTTTAGGCAGAAAACATTTACAATGATGAAGAACCAGATATAGCAGCAGCAGAACTGGAAGGTCAAGGAACGTAACTTCTCTTCCTTGAGGCAATACTGGATGTGACATAGTAATATAATTTGTCTACTGTATAAATATATTGAGGAAAAAAAAAAAGCATTGCATCAAAACAAGAACATTATTAATTGGGCACAGAAAGTTTTGTACAGTCAAGTTGTTATGGGATACCCATGGTTATTTGGGGACTTTGACCTACTGTACACTGTACAGCAGTTACTTTCTAGGGAAAATAGGAATGACTGAATATTTGTCTCCATTTTTAATCAAACTCAGTGGGTTCCTGTAAATCAAGTCCTAATTTTTCCCACAATGAAAGTGGGGAGGCAAAGAAAAAAAGAAGAAACTTTTATTAATATGTAAAAAGAGCTTTCCACTTTTACATAACACTTTTGGCTTGGCTTTGCATAAATAAAGTTTATTTGATAGAATATTTGTTTAATTGTTGTCCATTGGTTTAAAGTGAATGCTTTCTTGCTTGTATACAAAATAGAATCAGAGAGTCATCAAGGTTGGAAAAGACCTCCCTGCGTAAAGGAAGTGTAGTACTTGAAGATTTTCATGATGTGAAGTCTAGGGATTGATACTGCATGGGTTGAGCCCTCCTGTAGCTTTTGCTGGTTTAATTCTTACCTTAAATGCAGGTCAGACAGTTGTCTAAAATACAGTGATATGTGAAGGAGGCTAGCAAGACATTAGCCTGCTGCTGGAATATAGCAACTAATTTAATGAGTTTTCTCTCCTCTGCTCTTTCTTTTCTCTCCTCTAATGCTGTGAGGGAGAGTAAGTAAGCAGCTTTGTGGGTGCTTAAGCTGCTGCCCAAGATCAACCCACCACTCAGCCATTCACTTACAAAAATCTGCTATTTAAGGTGAATATTCACCTTTTTAAGGAGAGATTTGAACAGGAAGGAGTTTTGGTACAACTTATGGTGGTCTGCGTAGGAATGCTGTATTTTGGATGTTCCCGTATCCAGTAGCTTAATGTGTCCCTTTCTTACAAGCATCAGTACTTGGAAAAAAGAATGCAGTTCAGGAGTTTGTTTCTCAGGAAGATGCTCTTCTATCTACCACCATAAGCTGACTTCCTTCCAGCTTGTCCCCTGCCCAGGCATGTCTTTTGGTCATTATCTGCAGCAGGTTATCATCCACCTTCTGGTACGTAAGGTAAATGCTGAAGAATGCCATTCTCTTGAGAGCTGCTGGCTGCTTTGCGTTGGTGTGAGATGTGCAGGAAGTGGGAGTGAACATGTTCTCTGTGCTTTTCATTTGACATATACATACCAAAGAGACACGGGGGGTGACTACTTTGAAAGTGAGTGGTGTAGCCTGACCCAGCCAGTCCAGGGACCATGTTTCTGTCCCTGCTGTCACCATTTGGCATTGACACCATTGACACCAGCTCCAACCGCACCTCAAGCTCACCCATGAGGCACACGTGATGGTAAAGAAGAACCCAGAGTCCAATATATTAAGCATACTTATTTACTTAATCTATACAGAATTGAGTAGATAAAATTTCAGATTCACATTAGTGAAAAATCTCTACAAAATGTTTTTGAAAAGCAAAACAAAGACTGCCTGTTCATTTATCATTTTTTCCTCATGAAAGCAGACATGGGTTGTAAAAATAAAGCAGTGTGTTTAGCACAAACTAGATTTCTGCATCACTTTTTTTCACAGTTATTTCCATCTACAGTCCAAAGAGGTAGATTTTCTGCAACACCTGAGAATTGAACTGTAACGTAACCAGGTGTAAGTATAATGAAAGAAAGGACAAAACATCAGCTACAGCCCTAACTTCCTTGTGTACGCATACACACAATTGGGTCTTGCATCAGTGTAATGCAGCTTTTCCGCAGTTTAATCATGGTGAAACCATCAGTCAGGCCAGAGTTTTGATGACCAGACACACACATTTCAGGCTACATCCATTTCCAGCCCCGATTAAACAGTCCATGGTAGTGGAAGAAAGGCGATAACACGAGTTTACTTAAAACCCTCCTGGAGCCAACTTGGCTGCAGACTGGCAGTGCAAGAGCCTGCTCTATGGCAGAGTGCTGAGCTCATCCCTTAATATAAATTTGTATGCTTTGTTTTAAAACAACACTCTTTAAGCAATGCAGGAAAAGGTACTGACTGGCTTCAGGAAGCAAAGTACAGCTCAACTTAGCCAAATGAAAAGTTGGTGTGATGGGGATACATTATGGGTACAAAAAGGATATCCCCATTTTAAAAGCCTTTACTTGGGGCATTCTGCTTCATCTACAAATTAAGTAGGTAACAAATATATTGCTGTTCTATATATCTGTCGTGTCTCTAGAAGCCCTTTAAAGTATTCTTGCAGCAGGGTCCAAAATCCACTCTTGCCTCCATATAGAACTAGCACTATAGAAAGGATAGTTAAAAGATACAAATGCCCAAATAATAAACTGTAAAAATAGAAAACTGCACATCCCATCTTGCCAAGGGTATGATGCATCAGGTACAAAGGTTTTCACTTTCCCTCAGGAAAAATCAATTCACGCTTAGTGTTCGCTGAAAACCAGTTTTTGCATCAACTCTTGTTTAAACAGTTTGAGTCTACATAGCAAGTCATCGAAATCACAAGTCTGAAATACTTCTTCCCAGTATGCTTAAGCCTCATGGTCAGCATGATTAACATTTCAAAGCTCGAAGCCTAACCTACCCTGCTTTCATTTTCACTTTTCACTGCTACCTTCTTTCATTCCTGCTGGGCCACAAGCACAAAGCCTGCACACATCTACCACACCGCCAGCCTCCCATTCACTCCACCAGGTAAGAAATGTCAGTTTCACACAGCTTCTCTCAGTGGTATGAGCTACAACACATTTATCAGGCCTTATACAACCTTACTCTCTTTAAGAGACAGCTACATTATTTCAATGTACATCACTACAGAAAAAGGATCAGGAGCTCAGTGCAGCCTGAACATTCAAGTAACTTAGCCACTAAACTGTTAAGGGCAACGAGGGTGGGAAGCTCATTGAGAGATGTGCTTGATTCAGAAACCCCCTCCCAAGTAAGTGCAAAGAACTTTAAGTACCAGAAAAGGCTACACGTTTTCATCATCCTTACAACAGCAACCCAAACTAGACGGTACATACACATGAACTAAAGTTAAGGGCAGCGCGTGATTATTTCACGCGTTACCTTCCAAAAGGAAGTGTTGGTCCTAGTTTCTCTCAGGAAAGTCAAAATACATGCTGTTTTGTTTGTTTGTTTTCTTTTTAAAAGGAAAAGCCTAAATGGATGAAGCTTCACAAGGAAACTTTGCTCACGGCATGTTACCGTAACCATCTGAAGTACCATCCCTCCCAGATAACCTAACTGGGGAGGCACTCTGCCAACTGGTACAGCATCCAGGTTGAGAGTGCAAGACCCTCCACGTACGCCTTCAGGAGATGTACTTGAATGGATATATTCAGTTACAACAGTCTATGCTTACATACAGTGCGTACACAGCTATTTAAAACCCCTGTATGGTGGAGGCTTGGGTCTTCTACACTTCAGGCAGTATATGTTTTTGTTTTTTTTTTTTTTTCACAGCTCTTCTGATAATCCACAGAGATGCGTCCAGACAACACTGGATTTCTCTAGGCAGCATAATCATATATGTTAGGGACACACTGCAGCTAAGGGGGGAAAGAACGAGACCAACTTCTGTGCAACAGGATACCCAACTGCAAAACCCCACTCCACCGTGTTGCTGCACATTTTCTCACACATTTGAATTTACCACGTTCACAGGTAGGGCAGACAGTCCAAAATAACCTTTACAACACAACCCTGAGAAGTCTGAAAAGAAGTTGTACACCCTGTTTCACCAGCTGCGAATTAACATTTTTCAAAGCTGTTCTGTTTTGTTTTGTTTTTTTCCCCATACCACAAAGTATATAAAATCCCTTAAAGGTACATTTTACTGTATTCTGGACCTTTTTCATTCATTATGTATGAAAACATACAAGAGGGGAAAGCTGAAACTTTTACTGGCCATTAGATATCCTCGTATAGATGAATTTAGGAAAAATGGTAATCTTTAGTATATTGAGCGGCAACTCAATGAACAAAACCAGAATGCCTTTCCTTAAAGCAAAAAGTGACACTTCGCCACTATTTCCCCTTAACGATGTTCTACCTGCACAGTCTTCAGTGACAGTGATTCGTGCTGTGGGGAGGAAATGCACATGCATCCTTTTATGGAAAAATATTTTCTTTTAAAAAATGAGGCAGATGTGCAACACAGTTGTGGAAAATTTATAGTTTAAGCTATTTAAAGCTGCTATGCAGCTTCCTGTACCACATAAGTCCAGTAGTTCTAAGAAAATACAGATATGGTAGAAAAAGTAAGAAAATTTTCACCACAAAACCAATAGTTACCACCAACAGAGAAAGTTATACACAAAATATCTCTCTCAATACAGTGTTTACACTTCATTTTAGTCTACAGATTCAGTGCCAGGAACAGGACTTGTCAAGACAGTCTTTTCGGAACGATTTGCTGCGTGTGATTCAATGTTGGGCTGGATTCCTGCTTCTGTGTCAGTGGGACTTTCCAGCTCCTCGTGGGAATTGAGTGTACAGGACTGCAACACCTGCACAGCTAGATCCACATCGGCTTCTCTGAGAGAAACTTGCTCCTTAAGGACTTCCACCTTCTCATTCAGCTCGTTCCTTTCTGTCTGAAGAGCCCTGCACAGCTTCTCCAAACGCTCCAGTTTTATCTGAAAGCCCTTGTATTCTTTATCTCTTACTGTTTTCTGAGGAACAGAAAACAAACAGAAGTTTCATGATACAACTGATTTATTTTTATTTTTTTTTTAATTAATGAATCACCATTATTTAATCCTGAAAATGTTACTTCATCTGATAGGTCAAATCCTACATGTGAATACCTGACCACTACAGGTGGTTTTTCCAAGAGTGACAACAGATACCTCTCAAAACTTAACATGAGCCATCTAACTACACAATGCTAATTAAGGGCTGAGTTATCACCTGAGATGAAGTCTCACAGAGCTATCAATCAACCCAAATACTGATAACAATGGGAAAACATGGGAATGTAATTGGGAAGTCAGGGACGTGGTTGAGTCACCATCCCTGGATGTATTTAAAATCTGTTTTGGTTTGTTTGGATGTGGTGCTCAGGGACATGATTTAGCAAAGGGTTGCTAGAGTTAGGGTATTATGGTTAGGGTGTGGTTGGACTTGATGATCTTTAGGGTCTTTTCCAACCTAAGCAATTCTATGATTCAGCAGAAGAACCCAGGTTAGAAAGTACCATATTCACAGCTCTCTGATTACCTCCTTAAAAGAAGGGAGAAAGATAAAGTCCTATAGCAGAACCTATACAGCAATTAGGGATACCCAAGAGTTCAGTAAGATCATATGTAACACATTTAAGATGGAATTCAGACGTAAACAAGAAAAACTAAGAACAGTATTCTTACATCTGTGTGAACAGCTCCTCTCCTGCTGGAATGCAATTAAGTGATGGCACCTCATGACAGCAAAAACAGCAGCAGTGGAGGAAAATAAATATTTCCTTACTTAGAGATTATTTCTTTCAGGTGGATCTTACGTATTTAGAACGATTCATCCAGTGCTGCAGTGGAGATCTTTGTTTAGCATATTAAAATACTGTCAATCCACTCAACATGCATGGTTTCATCAAACACAGTATCCAACCAATCGTGGGTGAGGTGAGCAAAAGTGAGCAAGGAAAGATGATGCTTTGTTGGCGTGTGTGTGTGTGTGTTGTGTGTGTGATAAAAGTTATTACCTAAACCCAAACTTACTTTCCACCATTTGTGGAGAACAGCACTGTACCATTACACACCAGAAAACTGGAGAGACAATCCAAGATGAGGCTACAGTTTCTTTTACCTAATACTGAAACACGTTAAGCTCTCCAGAACACAGACTGCAGTGTAGCAATAATAATGCTGCTTAAAAGATACAAATAATTACCTCTTCAGCCATTTGCAAAAGAGCCTTGTTGTTGTTTTCCCATTTTGTACGCCACACTATAGTTTCTTTTTCCAGTTTCTTGATCTTCTTGGTCATCTACAAGAGAATGCAAGATTTACTTCTGTAGCTTGTTTTGCAACACAGGTAAGTAGGTAGACACAAATGACTGTTCATGTTACTTTCAAAGCCTGATTTGAACAAATGATTGTATAGAAAAGTATTTCTGCACAAAAGTAACCCACAAACACCAAGCCTACTTTCAAAGAAAACAAGCCTGATCCCTAAAAGAAAACAGGTTAGTAACAGAGAGCAGCTAATGAAAATTTCCATAAAAGAAGTTAAAAACATAAGCACAGCAGACCAAACCTGCATCGCATGTCTTTCATAACACTGACACTGGGACTTAGCCACATTAAAAAACAACTCCACCACAGAACATTATTCATTTCTCTTTCATTATATGACAAATCCTTACCCCCTATTTTAAAATCCATATTAAGCCTCAAAATAACACACATTTCCAGAAAGTGAACACTATTTTGAGATCTACAATGCATAGGACTAACAGCATGCATTTTCATATTAGTCTTTCTGATACTCTAAGTAATCCTATAAATACCTTCTCCATTTCTTGCCTGAAGGTTGTAAACAGTTCATTACTTTTTGCCATGGTAGTCTGGAATTCCTCAAATTTGTCCATGTAAAGAGAAAGCTGTTGGTAAAAGGGCAGGAATATTAATCTGAACAGCTGCATGCAAATAAAGAAATATTCATTAACACAGATGATGATCTGTGTTATTTGTAGAGAGTTATTTGAAAACTCTCTCTCATGCTATCCTGCAATTTTCTTCGGAGGAATATGCAGAGACTTTCTAAAAACACACCACTGAAATTATACACAAGAGTAATATTCTAAAGAAAAAGATATCATGTTTAATTAAATGTTTCAAGTCACTGTAGTATTTAGTCATTGCCAAAAAATTTGCTTCCCCAAATCCCAAAAACCCAACCTATGGACTTCGATACAGAGGAAATTCAGCACATGGTAAGCAAAATTAAGCTCAGAAAAGACTTACTGTTCCACTTTAACCAGCCAAAGCTAACAACCAAGGCTGGGACAAAATAAACATGGCTGAATCCAGAATTCAAGATATATATTCATAACCTACAAAATCTGGCTAGTGAACAAAAATTATGGGAAGTGAATATTGACAAGGCACTCATTCAATCATGAAAAGCCCTAGTTTAATAACTGAAGAGCATTAATATTCAGTTATATAGAAAAACTTCTAGCCCTGAACCACAAGGTCAGTCATAAGGACCAGCAAAATACGTTAACGAGCATAATTTTTTCCAAAAGGTTTTAACACGAAGCATAAAGCAAAAAAATGCACTGTTATGAGCATGTAATTTGATGTTTGGAGAATACAGAAGTTCCAAATGCCAAGATCATTTACTAGTAGCTTTTTATCTCATGTGTAAGAACTGAGATAAACTGGTTGCATCAGTGGTTATATGACCATAACATTCAGGGCACACAATACATTTTCCTCAAAAAAATAAGAGAAAAAAATCATAAAAGAAATGTCTCACTTTTGACCTGTGGATTATGACTCTATGCCTTTAATGTAACTGAACTTCCCAGCTAGTCTAATTCTACAACAACATTTGCTGACCACAGAAAGCCACAGTACACCCACTGTTACTATAAAAAGCAAAAAAACAAAAACAAAAAAAAAAGAAGGCAGTGGGATTTTAAATAGAAGGCAACTTACTTGCAGATAAAACAAAATAACTACATTTAAAGAAAACTATTTGGGACAAACAGCAAAAACAGACAAACACTTATGTCCAGATTCCTCCAGGCAAGGCGTGTGGAGATATGCACATATATTTTAACTACACACATACATACACTTCAAATCTAACTGCTTGGAAAAAAATAGGTAGAATATGGGGAAAAAAACACGTCATGAAACAGCTTGCCAGGAGACTTAACAGAGAACTAGAAATTGAAGCAATAAGAGGCCTACAGTGAAAGCCCTATGTGCTGCTTTTCAGAAGCTGCAACTTTAGCTGAACCTACCACTTCCCCCCACTGCCTTGTGGGCTGAGCTCAAATGTAGCCAATGACTGCAAGTGATCCAGAACAGTCGGACAAAAACTGTGGCCCATCTCTCCATTTTCAGCAAGTAAACAACTGAAGACAGTGTTTTCTGTGCAGGCTCAGCTTTACATTACAAACTTTGAATAACTACAAGGATAAGCAAAACAATTCTGGCTTCCACTGTCCCATAGCAGCGTGGAATGGAAACAGTAAAGAACAAATCTTCAAGCCCACATTGTTAAAAATCCACATGCAACTCTACATGAAGAGTCAGAAGGGTCTCTCTGGACCCAAAAAGCTACAAAAATGATAAAATACCCTTGGAAGAGAACAGTTTCAAAATGGGCAAAGAACAGTAAATAACCACAAAGAATACACTGTATTATACTGCTGTTAAATTAAAAGAACACCAACTTCAGCATTTCATTGTTCAGCATCTAGTACACTTCAAAGGAATTCATCAGCAGCTGGTGAGTGTCAAATCTCTGCAGTTTATGCTACATAGTATGCTACTGAGAAGTTATCTGATGAAAATCAAGTTTAAAATTTAATTAAAACACCAAGTATTTTTCACACAAAAAAAACCCTTCAACATTATAGCTGCTGAATGATAAGATGTATTTTTTTCCACAAGTTGTGTTACATTTCACATTTACAGTCATAAAACTCTCAAAAGGTTTTCCAAAATTAAAGGTTTTTTTTAATATATATCAAAGAGTATTCCATTTTTAAAAATACCTGCTGCTTCAGCTGTGCTTCCTGTTGCTTCATCTGTTCACATTTGTGTCTGGACTCAGTAGCTTCTTTTAGCAGCTAAAAAAGGCAAGAGAAAAAAAGCATGTAAGGAAAATATGCGTAAGAATAGCTTAAAGAACTTCATCTACGATGAAAATGAACAAAGATTAATATCATCTAAGGGCCATTCAATGACATCTCCCCACATGTGCACTTTTTTTATTGTTGTTTTGTGGTTTTTTTTCAGTTCTTTAATTATTACCATACCTCAATATATATACTACTTAAAGCAAGTGCTGGCATAGAGAATCTATTTCGCTGAGACTTTTTTTTAGATAACAGCATTATACAATTTATGTTTCTATTTTGGTAACAAAATTGATCTAACTAAAATTATACAAGTACTTCATTAATGATCTATATGTAACTTATACCTCTTTTTAAACTTCTGTAATTTATTTTCCACCTCTACTTCCCCAGACATTCATAGTACCTTTAGAGATCAGTTCAAACCAATTGTGTCAATTTGAGAGCACTTTGTACATTTATCTTGAAATTGATTTTCATCAGCTTCAGATTCCGAAGTTATTTTTTAATAGTGCACACAGTCTAACAGTGGATGATCATTTTATGATTCTCTAGGCAAAAGCCTTCCTTCTTCTGAAAGCTCCATTAAAAGACAGCAACAAACTTATAAGACTTGTTTTTAACTCAAAGCTAACTTATTGGGAGACTGCAAGGAAACTGGAGTCTGCAGAAGAGGAGGCTCAGAGGAGACCTTATTGCACTCTGCAACTTCCTGAAGGGAGGTTGTGATGAGGAGGGGTTTGGCCTCTTTTCCCAGGGAATAAAAAGGACCTGAGGAAATCGCCAACAGTTGTACCACAGGAGGTTCAGATTAGACATAAGAAAAAAAACTTTTTCTCTCATAGAGTGTTCAGGCACTGGAATGGCCTGCCCAGGGAGGTGGTGGAGTCACCATCCCTGCAGTGTTCAAGAGGCATCTGGATGAAGAGCCACAAGATCTGGTTTAGTTTGTTGTAGCAGTGGTAATGGGAAGACGGTTGGACTGGATGATCTTGTAGGTATTTTCCAACCTTGTGATTCTATGATAATTCCCAACTAGCAATATAGAAGTGAAATATCAGGCATAGTTTTGGGGACAGGTGCTCTGACAAACGTACATTTTATTCTGTTTTTGTTACACCCTATAGCATAAAAACCAAACTCATAACCACACGACAGCAATGAAGTACCTGATGTTTCAGAACAGAATATTATTTAATCTAGGACAAACCTAAGTGATATCCAGCCCATTTACTAAGTAAGTGCAAACAGTAGTACTACTTGCCTGTGTACATCAACATTAATAATACTGTACACATCATATACAGAGAACTTACACCTCAGACCTGACACTGAAAAGCTATTCTACCTTTCAAAATACATTCCCAGTAGTTCAGTGTTTGCTACCTTTGCTTTAAATCATGATAAGCCTGTTTTTGTGTGCTGACATTTCCTTTTTAACATACACGGAATTCACTTACAAACTCTCTTTCCCGCTGATGTTTCTCCTCTGCTTCTTTAATAAGTTGAGTAGTTTGCTGGAGTTTGGCATCCACAAGTTGCTGCTGCAGTTCTTTATGCTTGAACACTTTATCAATATGCTAAAGGAAAAAAAAACCTTCAGTCAAAGATAAACTGTACACAGGTCAGGAAAGGTACACACGTACATGTATGGGGGAGAAACATTCTTGAGCAGTTTTATGTGAAAGAGCAGCAAACGATGGTTTTAAAATGCACTTTTTCCCTCAGTCCCCTGTAACTTCACTTTTTTGTCTTTTATAGAAGCCTAAGTTAGAAGTATACTTCATAATCATTAGGACAGCATCACCACTTTGCACATTTTTAGATATGCTATAGCAGTCTGCTCTTTCTTATAAAGCTTTTATATTACTTTGAACATTTCTTCTATGAGTACCAGTCCCGAGAAAGTCAAAAAAGCTCAAAACAAGCAAGGCTGGCAACCAGATAGACTGATGAAACTCCACAAAACAATGAACAGTTATACAGCCTTAATTCCAAGCATACAGTTGCACAAAGCAATTTGCTACTTTTTGTCTTCCCCAAATTATCTCATTTTATATGTGTGTGTGTGTGTGTGTATATATATATATATATTTGTATCTGTATTTGTATAAATATTCCACGATCATAAAAGATCAGGAACTGGATCTACAGTGAATTTTCTCACTGATCCAGATTAGAAAAGAAGCCATATTCCAGCTCTCCTGTACCAACTAAGAACTAACAGTGCTTAGACTGGTTAGTTTATGTGTTGATTGCAATTAAAGCTAGCTCAGTGCTAAAATACAGTCATTTCCATAACTCCAGTCCAAATATATTTCTAAGGCAATATAGTTTAAGATGATTCAACACCAACAAGAGCTACAATGTAGTTTGTAGAAAAAGAATCCTAATGAACTAACAGAAATAAGATAGAGAATGACTACTATTTCTTCTCACAATATAATGTGAAATTGAACTTTCAAGGAATTTAATATTAACACATACTCATGTTGAAAATAACTTTTCTAAGTTGTTTAGTCCAAATGCCCACCAAAACCAGAGACAACTTCAAAGTGATCAGGTTGTTCTAAATACCTTCATCGACAAAGATGAAACGGACATGATCTCCAGACAACTTATTTCTGTTTGGGGATCTCAACAGTGAAACACTGTTTATGATGCACTTTGAACATACAGATGCAAAACCACAGAATTGGCAGACAGTGAGCCAAGGAAACACATCGCTTTTCAAGGCAGTGAAGTAAAAAGAATATTCTTAAGTCATATACATGTATGGTAAATTTAAAGTAGTAGGGTTTTGGTCCCCTTGAAATAATTACTGAATCCTTATAAAGAGCTAACAGAATCCCATCAGAAGCACAATGTAAGTACCTCTTCTCGCAAGGCATACTGCTCTATCAGCTTCTTCAGTTTTTCCCCCAGCTCAATATTTTCCTGACGAAGCTTGGCGTTATGTATATCATGCTGCTCCAGTTGAGCCTGAATTTCATTCAGGGTAATCTGGAAGTGTGCAGTTGCTTCTTTTCGCCTTTCCTCCTCTTCACGTGCTTGCTGGATGTTTTCTTCCTTTTATGAGAAATTTAGAAAGCAACGATGTTCAAGCCAGACTGTGTGCCTTTTCTATAGTTTTTAGTTAGAAACGATGGCAATAATCCACTTCTGTACAGTTTCAAGTTCTAAATTGTTAACATAAGCCACAATTGTAATATTTTACTGATCTATCCATATGAAGCATCTGGAAGTTCCAAAGCCTTTAGAGAACCTTGTTCTTATTCTTACTGGTATTTCAAGATACTGCATGAATACCTTCACAAGAATAAGAATTACCTAAATGTTAAAAACAGAATTGACACTGTAATGCAATTTCCTACGCTGACTACAGATAAGAATCTCATGGCTCTTCCATTTTACTCCTAGCAACTGTATTCTGACATAATTAAGCCTCTTTTCTTTCCTGACACATTGACATTTCATGCCGCTGTTATTTCAGTTGTGCTATTTTTTTCAGCAGTCATCACTACTGCTCCCAGAAATAAACATGGCAAGACCACAGAGTGCAAGTAATATGACCTATCAACCAGTTTAGAGATTAATTCAAAGCCAGCTGAACTACCCTCGTGTTCTTTACCTTAAAAATCAGGTACACTTATGTCACATGCTATTTGACGTATACAGACATAAATAATATAAATATGGGATAAAGTACTAAGCAAAAAGCAGCAGGCTTAAAATTAAAGCAACGATCAATAAGTGGGATTTTCGCCACCACGCATCATAATTTATGTCAATAGACTAACCTTTAAAGTCTTGTTATGACGCTGAAGCTCCCGACAGAGAGATTCCAGTTTGCTGCGTGCCAAAATGGCCTTGCTATGCTCGCTCTGCAAGTGGACTTTCTCCTTCACAACTTGTGCTTGCTTTTTCTGCAGTATCTTCATCTGCTTTTGAACATTCCGGCTCTCTTCCAACTAACATTAGAGTGCATTTATGAAATAAATATAGCCAAGATTATCTCTATGCATCTACAAAAGCAGACTGAACATGTAAACGTTTCAGATGAAAGCAAAGAAATCAAATAATTTCATTATTTGAACCCCTACCACTGATCTTAGAGAAACACCCAGCATCCTACAGACTACTCTAAATACATGAGGACAGAAGAGGAAAATACACGCAATCAGACTTGACAAATAATATGGCCCACAGACCTATTGACCGTGGGCTATCAGCTTGTGTTCAACTACAGGGGCAGGACTAGCCCTGAAAAAGAAGAATGCAGCAGATGCAATTAAAAGCTGAGACTGGCATTTCAGCAAGCCACAGTTCTTCCCGCTCTTATCTGTAAATTACACACAACTGTTTATCCAGCATGCCTTGTTTTTAACATCAAAAAGAAGAAAACCATGAAACTGCATTCTTGTCAGCAGGTGTTCCTACTGAAGCAAGAAGTAGTTGATAACATTTTGTAAAATGTTAAGTTACTTCAGAAAGGAACAGACACAACCAGCAGTCCTGACACAATCAAGTCAAACATTATTAAAACTGCATAGCCCAGGCTTTGTTGACTTAGAAGATCTGTAGGCTCAACCACATGAAAAAAAACTTTTGAAATCATTTTCTTTATACTATTTGGATGATAGCTGACATTGCTAAACTTTGCATCAGGGCAGACTTCAAAATCTACTCTATGAACATCCAGCAAATTGAAGAGTTTCTTGCCACACCACCTAGTCAAGAGCAAGTTCCACTGCATTTGATTTTTGGGCTCCCCAAGAAACCATATTATTTAGGGTTTGATCTATTGTAAAGGTAGTAACAATATTAAGTGGAATACTGCTCCTTCAGTGCCTCAGGACACCACAGGAAGAGAAGGCTGGCATCCAGAAACAACACCATGATGGAATACAACAATGGTTTTCTGAAAGAGCTCAAAATAACGCTAAAGCGCAGAAGAAAGAATAAAGTTAAGGATCACCACAAAGCAGCAAATAAAATCTGTATTTCACCTAGTTTGGAGCAAAGTAATCTTAAGAAAATATTTTGAAATGCAAATATAAAAAGCCCTTTTCTTGGTTGGACAGAAAAAAACACTTTGATTGGTTCTACTGTCTGCATGCCTATGAAAATTCAGGCCTGTAAAAGTATGCCAGTGAGACATATCACCAAGGATGCAAACCTTCCTGCGTCACAAACTGATCTTCTGATAGATTCCAAAATAGGAAAAAAATTGTGGAAGATCTTTTGCCAGGAGAGTGGCATTCCTACCTTTATTGTACAGTCCTTTTCATGAGACACCACTGAAAAACCTGACAGTGAGCTTTAAAGATGATGAATCTTTAAAAAAAGAAAACAAGCATTGTAGGTGCACTGTCATAAACTGTCAGTTCAAACCTCTGCTGGCATTAAATCTGACACCTATGCCAGTGGTTCACCACCATGACCACGAAGGAAAGAATGCATCTTAAAAGGAGCACAGCCAAATCAAAATGAACCTAAGGGGAACAGGGCACCACTAAGTACTAACACTAAACTACTGTTGCACTTGCATGAGCTCCCACCCAGCTTCCCATGATGCTGATAACTGCTGGGGGGAGCAACTGGTTCCCTAGGTTGGGGGTTCTAACAATAGACTGCAGATCCTCTCCCAGAAGAAGCAAAAAAAAAAAAAAAAAAAAAAAAAATCACAACATGAACAGGTCTGTCCTGATTGCCAAGCTTCTTGAAGGAACTGATTATCATTTAGTCTAGCAGTTCCTCAATTAAACATCTTTCCTTCAACAAGAAAACTCAAAAAAAAACCAAACGGTGCAGACCTTGCAGGCCAATATCTCTGACTTGACATGAGAGCTATTTGCTCAAATAGAAGAGGCACCACATGCACAAACAAGTGTTTACAAAATCCAACACATTCACTGTATTTTCTCTCAATATCCTTGAGTTTCACTACAGAATTGTTACTGCTTCTCATTTAGAGGAAAGTGATTTCTTAGAGAAGTTGTTGGTTTTGAAGGAAATTCACTCACGTGAACAAGAGCACACACATGAGACCAAGAAAGAAACTAAGCAAAAACATGCCAGTCCTCCAAGGAGAACTCTGGATTTGGGGAAAAAAAAAATAAAGAGTTAACCTACATGTATTCTTAAATAGTTGCTGCTTCTGTGACTAGGAAGTTTCTGTACTAGCTTATTAGCAAAGCTCTGCAGACGCTGATATTCTCAAAAGGAAAAAAAAGATTACTTCAGAAGAGTTATGTCATGTTGTGCAGCCATTATGTTTATTATGCAGCCATTTTCAGAAATATTTCCACATACTACACCTGACAACAAGAGAAAGCAAGCCTTGTGTTTTTTCAAGCTATTCAGCCATTTGCTTTTACTTTCATTTTGCAGCTACAAATATGGTGGAAAAAAACATGCAAGTGTTATTTCCATTCTTGGCTGTCCCCACTTCAATATGAACAAGTGCAGCATTTTTCATCTCATTCATATGCGATGAAATTTACATTCACATGACACATTCCAGAAAGAATTTATGACCCAATAACCCACCCAATTTTGTCATCGATTACTTTAGAGATTAAGTTGTCTTGTCTGTCATTTAGAGTAGGAATGCACCCCATGATCAGTAACTGAATGTGCTCTCATGAAACCATGACACATGTTCTGCCTTTTTGGTCTGTTACTGAAGAAATGTGTGTATGATCACAGACTAAAATTACTCCTTCCAACTCTACCTTCAACCTCTAAGCAGTTAAGCAGAACTAATTTATTTCAAATCCTTGGCAAAGCATTTTCTTGCCCTTTATGCTAAAATGCAGACATAACCCAGGAAAATACTCCCAAAAGAAAAATCTTTCTGTTAATCCTTGTGTTATGATTCAGTACCAGGTTGTCAAAAAGTTATAATCTAGTTTTTCTTTCGTTTTAGACAGTCTTGCAGAAATGAAAAGACTGAACACAAGCTCCGCTGGAGCAATATTCATGAGAAGCCTGTGTGTTCATTTCTGCCTGCCAACATTGTGAAACATTCAAAATCATTAACCATCCTGTATTAGAAGTTCTTGCATTCCACCGTTAACACATGAATAACTCTTGCTATCTTTACAAATTACTTACCAGATCAGCATACTTTTTGCACAAAGCTGCCAACTTCTCCTCTGGAGTAGAGAGCGTGTTCAAAGCTTGCATTAATAATAGTACTTCTTTTCCTATTAAAAGAAGGGAAGACAACCTTACTGAGGAGAAAAAAAACTTACCAGAAAAGCAGCTTGTCTTTAGAAGTAAAATACAGAAGCGCAAGAAACTAATGTGACTTCAGTTGTTCTCCGGTTTGATAGCTGCATAATGGGAAGTCATCACAGTACAAATCATTTCTCTTGACTATATACCATTACACAACCTGGATAGCAAAAGTTACTCCAATCTTAAAACCACAAAAATATTGTTGTTTGACTTACAATAGAAATGAAAAAGTTGAATTAATTTAAAAGATTGAAGTTTAGCTACTAATAGATATTCACAAAAGTGCTTTTAATACGCTTTTAGAATTCAAATACCAGCAGTGAGAGCACTAAAGGCTGCAATCACAAATTTAAGAATTAATCCAACAACCAGGAAGTTAAAAAGCTAATTAGTAATGACAAAAAAACTGCTGTAAAAACAGCAATATCAGCAGAGGGACTCTTACATATGCATTAAGAACTGTTTTTTTCCTAAGTATACATTCTGTTGCCCTTAACAAAGTATCCCAAGTGGTTCTGGTTACAAAATAAAGATGAGACAGAACACACCTAAAGTTTTCTCTTTGTGCTTTTCGCTCTCTGGATCTTGTTGGCCATCAGGTGGATCGGTACGGACTTCCTCTCTCCCAGGAGTCTCCTCACGAGACTCCTGAGAGCAGCACGTGGACCCAAGGAGCTTTCTGTTCTTTGTGATAAACTCAGTTCCTTCCAATGCCTCTGTGTTTTCCAGGCCGTCACAGTTGGGCTGCGTATGCTGTAACACTGTGTTAGACAATTCATTGCACCTGCTGTTCATCAGCTGATCCTGGTTATTCATCCCCGTCTCCTGGGATCCAGCTTCTTCCATTGCACCAACAACCAACTTCAGAAGCGAAAGGAAAAAGCACAGGTCAACAGTCAAGCAGTGTATTTAAAATGGAAACTTCCACTTCTATGTAGCATGGACACACAAAAAAGAGTAAAAGTCCACTGTTATTCAGGTTGATCGAGGTGATACTTACTTACATATATAAATAAACGTAAACAGAATAAGCCTAAGGAACAATGAACAAAGCAGCACAACAGTCCAGAAGACTAATTTTTCTACTATTAACAATTTCAGTACATTGTCACTACAAAGATATTTACATGGAGATATGCTTGTGAAGCTCCAAAACAAATGGTACATCATCTGAGTTGTTAAATCACTCAAACTTAACTGAAAACATTGCTCCATGATACTTCTTAAAAGCGTTTCTCACAAAATCAACACTAAGTGTAGGAAATATTAAGTACATGAAAAATAGGATCTGGAAATTGGAATAAGGACGTATCGTGTTTAAGTACTGCTTTATTACATACTAGGCTCAGAGAACTGAAAGATAGCAGTTTTAAAATCATTCAAGAGCTGTACCAAAAGAAAGGCCAAGAAATTCACAGAAATACATTTCTTCAAGGATAAGAGCTTAACCTACTTCAATCAGGCATGACTGTCAACTTATGATTGGAGAGAACCTGTCTAACAAGAGTGATAAACAGGACTAGGAGCACATTCATTTTCAAAATATTGAAATTCACGCCCATTAAATCATCCCCCAAAACTTTAAAAGATACAGAGCAAGTAGTTACAGAACCAGGTCTTGTTTATGTGCAGAGTGAGGCTGTTTAAG
This sequence comes from Perdix hodgsoniae, assembly GCA_035772895.1. Classification (NCBI taxonomy): domain Eukaryota; kingdom Metazoa; phylum Chordata; class Aves; order Galliformes; family Phasianidae; genus Perdix; species Perdix hodgsoniae. The sequence goes on from JAPSGF010000025.1 coordinate 7,377,304, forward strand.
CACAAATGAATTTCAGATTATGCTTTATTGTTAGAAATAATGTTAATGTCTAAAACCAGGAACTGACACTGGGCTGTACATTCTGCATGGATGGACCATCTTCCTTTCACAAGGAAGGCGCCAACATCAAAGGAACATGGCCAACACTAATAATATATTTCAAGATACAGTTCACATCCCAATTTCTTTAGCAGACTTGGAAGTAATTTGAAATCATTAAACAAACATGCATGAGAGCTTAGTTGTTCGCTACAATCAAAGCAAGTTCTCTACATTAAACCTTATCTCAAGGTAAATTCATTCTTGTGAAGATGGAATTAAAGCAACACATTTCAGGAAGGATAGTAAGTTTTGCAAATGTAAGTAATCTGTACAGACATTAAGAAGCAACTTCTGACTTCTCAAAGATTTTCACTTTGCACTGCTCTCTGAAAGCACAGAAAGCACCTGCTTTATGGACAAACACACTGCAGCTTTATCTTCTTCCAGACAATGTGCTTGATGAAAGCTTCTAAAGGTAATACATGGACATGTATACATGGAGTTGCTGTAATCAATAACCAATCCCAACATTTTTCTTAGAGCTCTGAAACACGTTCGTTCCTTAGATTGCCTTAAGCCAGGAGACTTCCACTGGCGTGGGAAAGGCTCACTACTCCAAGTTTAGCAAATGAGAGCTTCTTCCTAAAAACAGCATGAGATACAAAACACGTACAGCTCATTCAGATTTTGTGAAATGAATTTTGTACAAATGGTTGAAAACAGAGTACAGGGCTTCTTTACAAAACACAATTAATCCAGAAGCTGAATACAGGCCTCACGTCACACTGGCAAAGCAGGAAAGTTCAGAGCATGAAACTGAGGCAGAGCAGCAGTACCAACAACAGCTGAAATGCACTGTTTTTCCCCATTATGCCCAGATTCCTGACCCTCAGAAGCCTGGCAAGCAGTAGGGGAAGCTTGCCCCAACCTCAAGAGTTTCTGGGCAGAGGCAGCATTTTCAGGCTTTCAGAAATTCACAAAGAGACTCAGGAATTTCTTGTAGAAAGTGGAACACAGAAGCGCCGGGCGCTCCAACAGGCAGCAGGTCGGCCTGGCTGGCACACAGCGAGCAGCAGCAGCGCCCAGGCAGTGCTCTTGCAATCGCTCCTCATCCCCCTCTTTCAGACCACCTCCCTGTCGTGCTGAGAGCGGCGTTTGTGCAACTTGTTCTAACAAAGTTTACAGCCGGATCAGCCCCTCGGCCCAGTTCACTGCACAGCAATAGGCCGTTCTGCCAAGCGCACAGAAGGGCTTGCGATGGCTGGACATCAGCCAAGACGGGAGAGACGCTAAAAAAAGGTCGGCCTGATCACAGCCAGAGCGTGAGGAACTGAGCCAAAAATACCTCGTCCCAACCACAGATGCGCAGGTAGCACGGACTCCTGCAGTGCTAGAGCACCGTCAGCAAGAAGGCGTCCACAAGGAGCTATTTTCATCCACGAAAACTCCTCCTTTTCTGAGGAAAAGTGAAAAGCTACTGGCAGGGGCACATACATGGCCAGAAAGAAACACCCACTCCGCCAGCAAACTGCCACAGTACCTTACATACCCCTCATTTCTGAGCTGCCGTTTATATGCACTTTCCAAAGCATCTGGCAGCTTTGCTGAGCGAACACCACCACCTCATTAATTCAGCAGAGCTTTTTCTAGAAGTCAAATTAGGTGTCAGCCCAATTCTTTACGGACAATATTAATTTCTCAACTCAGGGAGCTTCTCTATTCTTGGGCAAAGGAAAAAAAAAATCATGAGAAATTTCAGAACATCAGATGGATTTTCCCAAGTCTAGCAGAGAAGGTAGCAGTCATCCATCAGAAAACTGAGGATCAAGATTCATGTGCACGTGCCCTGTACATTTCAAACAGGCTTCAAAATAATAATACTACACTTCCAGTAATGAAAGAAAGCAACTGTTAAGCTTTTCAACCTCTTCTTGGTTTCTTGGTTTTCCAATGAATGTGGAACAAATTGCATCTTACTGACAAGCAAGCCCGCTCCATCCAAAACCAAAGCACAACATGGCAGGAGACCATTTTGGTATTAACATTCAATTTTCTTGGCTTACATATAATTAGGAACTGGTGGTCATAGGCTAAAATAGGTTAGAGAAAGGGTTCTAGCAGCAATACCAACAACTTGATTGATTACATACAAGACTAACTGAAAAACAAGTTCAAATCCCATCAAATTGTCATTCACAAATCCTAGTAGGACTGACAGCAATGGGGCAACATAGTCAAACTCTAATGTGTTTAACCTAAATTAGAAAGTGTTTATTTTTCATTTTAAGCACTGAGGAGTCTATTACTGCCTGACAGGTGCCACAAATGCTAACAGCTAGATGACCTCCTGATAATGATTAACAACATTTTCACTTCAGCATTGCAAGCTGTCACTTCAGAGAGTAGATATCCAACTTTTTGGTTTGTCTGGGCCACACCGAAAGAAGAGGAATTATCTTGGGCCACGTACAAACTGCATTATCTCGTTAATGCATGTAAGTTAAAAAACTTCTAAAATTCTTTTAAATTAAAAAAAAAACCAAATAAAAAAAAACAAACAATGAGAACATAAGACTCGGGAGTTGGACATGCATGCTTTAGATCTGCAGCAGCCTTTTTAAACTTTGCTCTTCAGACACAAACTACAGATAATTTCAGATTTGGTTGAAGTATATCAGTAACAATGCCACACTGAGAATGTTATGGTCTACACTGTGTAAGTATTGCTAAAATTGTCCCTTTTACTGAAGGAACGGACAGAACAACCCAAACCATTACCTTTTTCCCTCCAAAATTCATGCTAATCAGACGAGCGAACTTCTCAGTTTAACATTCCAGCCAGAACAGAGCACTTCCAACAGTGCATTGTATAATAGTGCTGATTCAGTACTGACTGCATAAAAACAAAACAAAGCTGCCCCACCAAAACCCAGCTACTGAAATTACTACTATGTTTTAAGCTGCTACCACGGTCACTCAGGTTTCAGCCAGCTTCCAAGCAGATTTAATGATACATGGATTATAATTTGACAGACCTGATTGTAACATACCTAAAAAGACTTTCAGTAAGAAAATAACATCCTGCACAGTGGATGCAGGACTTCATACTGTAATATCTCAAGAGTATTTAGCAAAATTTAAAACTCCTCCATTACAAGAAAAATATCTGCTACATATGTAGCTGTGAATCCAGCTATTACAAGACATGATATTTTAGAATAAGCACACCCATCTTTAAGCCATTTAAGACAGGGCCAAGTAGCTTGAGGATGCCTGAGAGAATAATATTCATAACAGCGCTCCTGCTCAAAAACCCCGAAGTTTCAGGTCAGTAGCTTACTCTGTTCTCTCAACTCATACCTTAATCAAACAGGTGCATATCAGAAAGACTCTACCTTGCTTCGCAACTAAAAGGTGAGAGCACAAAGACAGGCACCCTATTTATGAAACTGCCTATGATCACAGGGCATTAAGCCAGTGTTATTCTATGTCAAATTGTATGTTGCCACTGCAGTAACATTCTCTACATGGAAAGGCCTACAAAGAGCCTATCCCACCATGGCCAAACATAATGTGGGCAGATCCTTTTTGGTTCCAGTATCTATGAAGTACCATGTTGTTCTATCTAAAAATGAACTGTGCATACTGTTGGGTACTAAACTAGCTACACTTTGTATCTCTGTACCTCTTAATAACAGATCCTAATTAGTAGCTGTCATAACTTCTTGTTTCTCCTAAACGTTAGCAAAACACCCTAAAAAAAAAGTAAACAACCAAAGCATTTCCTACATTCCCCATAGCAATAGATGGTAATACTGTAAGAAGGCCTTTTAAAGGCCTTTAACCTCTGCCTTCAAAGCCGTTAATACTTTTCAAAAATATTCCAGAAGCTTCAGGAAGAACATATGCACATAACCAACCAACTACATCAAAATCTTGTGCCAAGAAGTATGTCACTTTATCCTAAGGGTTTACAGAGCAGAACCAACCTTAGACTTCTACCATCCCAGCAATTTGCTTCTATTTGCTAACACACCAAAACTGATTTCTGCTCACCATAGATGCTCAAGACAACTTCACTTAACATAACTGTATTGTGCTAAAAATCAGCTTAAAGTCACTTTTGATTGTATTTTTATTCATGATTTTTTTTTTTTTCCCTCCAAGAAAAACTACCTTTTTGGTATGCCACAAAATTGTAGCTTGAATTTTAGAGCAGGTGCACCTTCATCCACTGGTCTGGCATCCAGGTGCTCTTGTGACCACAAGACTAGTTCATTAAGTTTCCTTCTCCATGTCATACTTCTGTATGCTATGTTCACAGACCTAAACAGCCATGCAGTTTAATTACAACTTTCTGAGAAAAACGATGGCCTCTGAGGCAGCTTCCCCTCTGAACTGAGATCTCAGCTGTGAGGTCATAAAGTCATTTCCAATAAGTACTTCACCCTGCCCTGTCATTACGCTGAGAGCGATGCTCTCAGCTCTCCTTTATCTGCTTTCAGAACATTGGACTGAGGCCTCCTCCTCAGTGTTACTCATCATCACTGCAATGTGAGGTGTCCCAGCACAGCAGGAGGAACATTAAGAAACAACTGCTTGAACAACAACATTTTCTCTTCATAAATATTAGAAGTACTACATTACTAGCGCTGTTGGCCTTACATTCAAGCCTTTAATATTGGCTCAGGCACTTAGATTTTTTCATACTTCTGCTCAAGGTCCTTGTTTTGGTGTCCTTTCCCTTCTTCCTGCATTTTCTCTCAGTGGCCTTGCCACACAGAACTCCTGCTTTCAAAAGTAGCTTTTGTATTTCATAGAATGATTGAGGTTGGAAAAAAGACGTCTAAGGTCATTAAGTTCAACCACCAACACATCACACCATGCCCACTAACCATGTCTCTTAGTGTCACATTTACACATTTCTTGAGCACCTCCAGGGACAATGACTGCACCACCATCCTGAGCAGACGGTGCCACTGCCCCACCACTCTTTCTGAGAAGTTCTTCCTTATATCCAACCTGAACCTCCTAGCACAGCTTGAAACCATTCCCTCTCACCCTATTGCTGTTACCTGGGAAAAGAGGCTGACCCCCACCTCACCACAACCTCCCTTCAGGCAGCTGTAGAGAGGAATAAGGTCTCCCCTGAGCCTCTTCCAGACTGAGCAATCCCAGTTCCCTCAGCTGTTCCCTTATAAGACTTGTGCTCCAGATCCCCATAGCTTCGTTACCTTTCTCTGGACACGTTCTAGTGCCTCAGTGTTGATTTACCACAAAAGAGGATTTGTATCTTTTCCTCCAGTGCTCTGAAAGCACTATTTTGGTTAAAAAAACAAAACAAAACAAAACAAACAACCATGTGAAATCACTTCCTGTAGCCGTAGCAAAATTATCACTGCTGGAACCCAAGCTCTATATGGAAACCGTGCAGGGCATGCTGCTACAGAAGTTATCAGTGCTTTTTAATGCAAGCACCTAAGACGGGTGTTAATTAAAAAAAAAGTACTGAATAAACCCAGCGTGAATCACTTCCCAAAGAGATGCTTCACTTCCTCCTTACTCTAAACCTAATTGTTTTTCTGTCATCCACACTTCTGCAGAAAGCTGGTGGACAACTTCTCAAGTCCCAGGAAAGCACAGCACAAGGAACCTACAAAGAAAGACTCTCCAACAGGGGGAATACACCTGCAAGACACCGTCGGACGATTTTCAGTTCTTGAAAGATACTCGAAGTAGAAATTACCCGGTGCTCCCTGCTACCTTTCAAGGGGGCCGAGTCCCACTCCGTACCGCCGTGCGAATTAAGCGATGCTGCGATTCCCGATAACGAGGGCCGGGCTAAGAACGCCACCCGCCTCCTCGCGGACCGAAGCCGCGCACCCCTTCCGAGCAAAGATCTCCGGGGAAGGGGCGGCGGGCACAGCCCCCGGCCGGTACCGGCCCCGCCACGTGCTGCCGGCGGCCCCCGCGCGCGGGGAGGCAGCGCCCCGCCCCCGTCCGCGGAACCGCCGGGGGGGCGCCGAGAAACCCCGCCCCGCGAGCCCAGCGCGGCGCCCCCCGGGGAAGCGCGGCCTCCCGAGAGCTGCGCCGCCCCCGCGGCCCGAGAGGCGCGGAGGCCGCGTGGGGCCGGAGAGCGAGGCTACGGAGCGCCTCGTAGCCGGCGGGAGCGGAACGGAGCGCTGCCCGCCGCGCCGCTCTCACCTCCGGGCTGCCGCCGGCGCCCGCCGCCGCCTCCTCGCCGCCCCGGCCCTGACTGTGGCGCCGGTTCCGTCCCGCCGCGCCGCCGCCGCTGCTGCCTCCTCCCCGCGCTGCCTCCGCTCCGCGCGTCGCCATGATGTGACGGCAGCATCCAAACAAGCTGCCCGGCCGAGCGCACCGGAAGCTCTCCCGGACGCCCGCCCCTTTTCCGCCGGCAGCCAATCGCAGCGCGGCTCTCCGCCTCACGTGGGAGGTCCGCGCCCTCCCTGCTCCCCCCGGCCCGAGCGCGGCTCTCTCCCCCGGCAGCGATGGGGCTCGCGGGGCTCCCCGAGGCGAGCGGACTGCGCTTCCCGGCGTGCCCCGCGCCCGGGGCCGAGCATGGCATACCCGGAGCGGCCGTCTGGTCCGCCGCGGGGAATACTGGGAGATGTAGTCTGAGCGGCGCGGCGAAGCACCTCGCGGGACGGCGGGAGGCCGCTGAGGCTCGCGGCGCGGTTGCCAGGCGGAGAGCTTTATCGCGGGCTGGTGGCGGCGGGAGAGCGGCTCCCTCCCCGCTCCCGGCTCTGCTCCGCCTCCCGGTGTCGATTAACGCTCCGAGGCGCGTTCGTCACCGCTTTGAAGGGACGGCCGAGCGGCGCTGCGGGCTGACCCGGTTGTCCGTCAGGTGCCGCGTTGCGCAAGGAGGGCGGCCGGCACCGGCGCTGCGAGCACAGCTCGTAACTGCAGCCGAACGACGTGGTTGTTAGCACATGTTAGAATAATGCTGCTTCCCAAGCTGGGCACGCGTAAACAATCCGTTCGACTCCTCTCGAGTGTTTCGTTCGTGGACTATCCCGAGTTGGAAGGGACCCACGAAGGATCACGGAGTCCAAGCCCTGGCTCCGCACAGCACCGCCCGAAAGTTGTTTAGACACGTCAGTGAGAACACCTTGATCATAACTAAAACAAAACGTTTTAAAAACTTATCGATAACGATGGGAAAACGGTGAAATAAAGGCATTAATTCTTTTCTTATGGCGTTCTTACTACGTTTAAGGCTGGGAGGAAACTGTTGAAATGCAGAAGTAAATTTGGTCCTGTCCTTTTCATCATGGGTATTGTCCTGACTGCTTCCACTGACCTCCTCCAGAAGCTATGGGCTAACCAGGCTCTTCTTTGGAATACTTTCTTCCTGGTACCAAATAGAAACTGAACTTCTTCCACTGTTGCTTTTCACAAAATGAACAATCAAAAAAGAACACGGAGGAGGGAGACGGAAGGGAAAAAAAGCAACCAAACAAGTCACCACTCCTTTACTTCACAAGATCCTAAAATTAAATGATGACAGAGAAATTATACTAGGGCCTTACCTGGACAGTGCTGTAAACATCTATTGGCTTAATGCTCAGCTGTAATTTAAAAAACAAGCAAGATGCCAGGATGCATAAAGAATGGGATGAGGAGCAGTACAGGAAAATAGAAGCTGCGTGCATCATCTGACTGGTGTGTTCTCCTGCACGCTCCTTGATGATGTCACACCTCCATTCCTGAGTGAGAGCGAGGGCTCCAAAGCTCAGGGACAAGAGCTGGAAAAAAGAGCTGGATATTTGTACCGGTAAGAATTATAGCCAGTTACAGGCTATTGCAAATGCTTTCTGAAAGAGAATACAGATGTTGTTCATGGGGACACAAAGGCAAGTCTTCAGTCATGCCTGAGTGGATGATCGGTCTGGGGATCCACTTAACCCTGCTCTGATTGACCTAATGCTCATGTTGTTTTACATACCTGCCGACACTGAAGTTCACATAGCCAAGGCAGATTCCCCATCACACCCTAGGTTTTCAGTCTTCAAAGATGGGCAGCTCAGCCACCTCCATTGGGAATAACTCAACGGCCAGGAACCAATGCAGAAATGGCTAGTTGTCTCAGGGCAGACATCTTCATGAGTTTTCCCTGCAGGCACTCAGGGCCAGCAGGAGCTCAGTCACCGCTCAGCTGACACAGACACAGCATGCTTGCTCTGCCAGTTCCTCCACCTTACTGATCCTATGCTCCAGTATTTCTGCCTGCTTAGGGACTGGTTCCAGGTCTTTCATTCACATTCCCACTACTCGAGGCTGCTTCCCACCAAGACAGTTCACTGTTTCCATATCCACACTAAATGTATGCCAGGGCTTCTCTCCGCCCGAGTAGTGCTCTCAGAGTAGCATTTTTCATCCACCCAGCACATGATGGGCTTGAAAATCCTGTTATACATGATACAAGATGCAAGTTGGTGATGATACAGCAAAAGCAAAACTTTGATGTTTAAATTGCAGGCATCGACATTACAACAGAGTGCACAGACAGCATTAACATTTCTGAAATCAGCAGGAAAAGCAGCTAGATGTAATCAATGTATTCACTGGTCATTATTTAGCTGTTAAATTGGGTCATTTCTCCTCAGATGGGACAGAAAACACAGAGAAGCAACAAGTAGCTTTATCTGGCTCTGAGCATCCACATTAGAGTCTGGAAACCAGCACTTCAGAGAATAAATAAAGAAAAGCAATTGCAGCATTAAGGTTTGGCTCATGCTTATAATTTAAAGAACGCATACTAACCATGTTTTATTTATAGTATCACATATCAAAACAGGTATGAAATCTTAACCAAATTTTATACATGCCCCTTAACTAATTGCATTTCTCTTCTGTCTTTCCCTGCTTTGGCAGGATCACAAACACTGAGAAAGTAATTTTTCTACCCGTGTGGTTTTGGATTCAGCACACCTCCTAAGAACATCTGGAAAGGTTTGTCATAGCCTCATGAATCCCTGAATTAGCAAAGGAAAACTATTCTCAGTCTTTCCCATAATGAAAAGCATGCTTTTACAAAATGAAGCGTGATACATTCTTCCAGTGAAGTTCTGCAGAGCGCTGGCTTGTTAAAAATGACAGTGACAAAATAATGATAATTATTTGGCTTGCTCCTCCTCTTGCAGCACTTTAGTGAAACAGCTTCAAAGTACCTTATGAGTCCCTGAATATGTTTAGGTACAGTAAGACCTACATTTGTATTTACGTATTCTACAGCTGGACTCTAGACATAGGGCCCAGCATGGCTGCTGTTGCTTCTGAAGGCTTTGGTAATGAACCAGGTGCACTTCATCTTCCTTTATGTAACAGCTGTTGCAAAGTCAAAAAGTCAATAGTATTGGAGTGTCCAACAGTTCAAGGATGCATCTCACAGTCAGGTGATACACTCCTGCACATAGGGTTGTTTTTGTAAATATGTGAGGTAAAAATTGACATACTGTGCTGTACTACACGCACAACCCCATCAACCTAATAGGAAGATGGTCAAACAGCAGAGAATAAAAATACTTTCATTATCCAAATGAATGGATAAAGTAATAAAAAAATTTACTTAACTCTGGAAATTGAAAGGTTCTTTGACTTTTTTTTTTTTAAAGAGAATGACTACAAATGGCTTAATAAAGCTATATTTTTTATTTCAAGCTAACCTGAATCACTCCCAAGCAATCTTCTCTTTGTTTCAGAAAGGTTAATTCCAAAATCTTCCAGCCTAGTTTCTTCTGAAGAAAACTGTTCATAAAAATTTGTTTTTCCTCAATGTTTTAAACGACTAAAATTTTTTTACATCATCTCTACAGTATAATATTCTACTATTCAGCTCCACAACCACCCACCTCCCTTTGGTTTCACACTGTTGTTCTTTTGCTGTATTTTACCATCCACACAACTCCAGTCCAGATCTACTTGTGTTCGCCTTGTTACTACAGAAGTGGAACAGACACTTTCTGGTGAAGTGCAATTAAAGCTGCTAGACATTTGTAAAGCTAAACTAAAAGATATGGAACAGTCCTGAAAACTATGCAGGACTACAAAAAAATATTACAGCTTCCCAGGTTAAGATCAGATATACAGATTTGAGAGTATTAAGGTGCTTTTTGGTAAGGCTTTTTGTGGCAGAGCTCAGTCAGATCAAGCCCTGCTACGTTATTGCCTTCTCAAGCACAGAGCTACTTAACTACTGGCTTTTCATTGCACTTGGCAATGTTTTGTATGTAGGAATGATCTTTTCTTAAAGATTGTGCTTTACATCTATAACCATTATATAGGCTATGCTTACACAACAAGGGTGATAAAACTCTATGTATAAATGCTGTGCAAATAAAAAGGCGATTAATTTGAAAACATCAGGAACAATCAGACTGTTTTTCAAGAAATCACAAAGTTAGAGCAGTGATACTGAGCTCTGAATCCTCCACTGAAAATCTGCCACTGAAAGAACAAAAATATCAGGATTTTATAAGTTGTGGCAGGTGTTGTGTCAAATCATAGAATCGCTCAACTTGGAAGAGACCTTAAAGATCACCAAGTCCAACCACAACCTCACCATACTACCCTAACTCTAACAACCCTCCGCTAAATCATGTCCCTGAGCACCACATCCATATGGATTTTAAACACATCCAGGGATGGTGACTCAACCACCTCCCTGGGCAGCCTATTCCAGTGCTTCACAACCTTTTCTGTAAAGAAGTGTTTCCTGATATCCAACCTAATGGCGAAGCAGATACCCTAACTACTCCAGCTTAAGTCTGTAAGCATTTGCCAAAATTTAAGAATTAAACACTAAATAGTTTAAATATTAGTGAGCATAACAGTCACACCATTTGTGGTTCTTTAATTCCCGATATGACATCCTACACCACCTCTTTATTACCACAATACCACATAACTTACTTCTGTCAACTAGAAGGGAAAGTGGACCTTAAAAATGAAGAACACTGTAAAGGTAAAAATAAACTGTGCTTAAAATGATTTATAGTTGGGAAAATCTATAGAAGTAACAAAAATAATTTGAGAAACCAAATATTTGCATGTTTGAAACAGTCTTCCATGATGGAAAATATAGGAGGGCTTCCTGTCCGAGTTGTTAATTGAGACAATTTTAACTAGTACTTTCTTAGCAAAACAGCAGTTCAAACTATTTGGCTCTTTTCAGGATGTACACGGTCTGAATAATTACAGCTATAACCTTTTCTCAATCTCTTCACAAAAAAATTCTGCAGAATTACATCCTTAGGACAACTTTCTGTAAGTAACATGCCTATAATTCAGTTGTGGTGAAGGGATCCTACCGCATTTTACCCATTTTCTTTTATATTCACGACTTTATGAATGCTTTGTCATAGTTTGTGACATAGATGGCAAACAGAACAATAAATATTTCATTTATACATCTAAAGAGACTTAATGATAAAACTACAGGAAATATCCATGTCTAATACAAATTTTAAAAGCCTTTCAAGAAAACTGTTTTTATTTAAATTCCATGTCTTACGCACTATGTGAAAGGATACTTTTGAAATCTGCATGTCTGAAATGTCTTCCCCTCAATATGCCCTTCTTCCAAATAAAGGAGCCAATTTTATACATATCTACAATATTTAATAAAGATGTCCAAACCAGTCAAAGTTCTACATAATTGTTTCAGCACTTAAAGTGAAGAGAAACATTCAATTTCTTCCTCCTCAGCAAAATTAAATGGAAACAAAACAGTCATTGAACAAAGGAAGCATTAAAACCAATTCTCTCTGTGGGGAAAGGCAACACGGCGATTTAATAAAAACATCAGGTTTTTCAAGCAGGTGGGAACTCGGTTCTTATTTAAATGCTTGATAGTTTGCCTACTAATCATATCTGATCAATAATAAATCAGCAATTCTTTTGAAGCCAGAATTATTTTTTTTAAACACCAGAAATTATTTGTTGGGGGTCTTCTATACATTCTTTGGCTACGTATGTTAAGGAGAAGTTAAATACATGTGAAAGCTACTAGCTACAAGTAACTGAAAATAGTACACATTTACAGATTATACAGGAATCAGAGTGTAAATGCAAAGAAAGTTATTTTCAGGGACAAAGTTATATACAACATCAATGACTACATCCCAAACCGGCTGTAGACAAACTTTACTTGAGATTCTTTGACTTGGAAATCTTGCAGAGCTTCTTGATCACCTAATACCTCAAACTAAACTGCTGCTTCATGTTATCATTTTTACTTGTTAGATATAACCTGCAGTGTCTGTTTCCTTTCTTTCACCTAAAAGAATAAAGAAGTTCAGGTATTGCTCATATAAAGAACAGAAATACTGGTTGTATCCCAATATGGAATTACACAATTCTATATCTCTTGTCTTTTGAAGGTCTTTAGGAAACAAAATGAAAGAGGAAATCCATATCAGTTTTCAGGAAAAGTTTGGGGTTACAGTGATTTTGTGAAAATGCTTAATTTTCTTCTTGCAGCATTTCTTCTATTTCTTTATCCCAGTTTTCATCGCGTTTTTCTGATTCTGTCACCACTTCATACTCTTGAAGCTCTTGTTGTAATTCCTTTTCCCAATCAGCAGTCTCCTCTGTAAGAGATAAGCAACATTTTATACTATCAAAATTGATTGTCACACATTATTTATTTATATAAAACTAGAAACTTGATTAATTTGCATTGAGTCTATCTTTTCTCTCTTGAACTTCATGAATAATTCTTCAAAGCCAAAGAAACTTCAAGATGGGAAATTCCATCTTCATCTTCTGACAGATAGGAAAAAAACAGTTTTATCATGTGTCCCTTTGCTAACTAATTTCCTACAGACTTGCAATTTAATATCAACTGAATCTCACTTTGTGCCTTTAAATCTCGGTGTGGGAAGAAGCTGTGCTATTTGGAAAATAATGAACATAATAAGTTTGTTGAATATACTGTTAAGACGAAATTCAGGATCAAATACTGTGGATAATTTTAAACATAGCTGGTATTCTCCTCACTGACATTTGTAGCTAGGCAAACCCATCTAATCCAGGTTAAAGGTAACCATATTTCATACCTCAGGGCAAAAAGAAAATGAGTCAGAAGGCACTCCCTGTGTTGTTAATCTGTTTAATTAACTCTGCCTGTGATATGAAAGAGCATGGGGGAGGAGGTGGGTTTTTGATGTGTTACACGTTGGTTAGTACTTAAGCCTAGATACAAAGGTGGGTAATTCCAAATCCAAGTCAGTAAGGCCAGCTGAGATTTATCTGAACAAATTACTCAAATGACTTACTGAAACACTTCCATCAAAAAATTTAGATGCAAGAAACCAATTTCCTCAAGCTTGGCTATATATTGAAAAAAGGAAAAAAAAAACATCAACAATTTCAGAAAACAAAGATTTTGCAATGTCCAAAATACACTGGAAACCAAGTTTGAAAATATATAATTATCTACTGATAGAAGTGTCTTCATTATAAATAGTTCACTGTGTATGGCCAAAGTCACATCATTATAGACTCTTTTCACCCATTTACACCAATATTAGTTCTTCTGAATCACTGTGGTAGAACAAGCCCCATTTTTTCCCCTCATCTTACTCAAAGCTATTTGTTAATTTTTAACTGTTGCAAATGCATGCATGTAAGCCTTTTACAACAAAGGCACTGGGCAAACTCACAATGTGGTGCAAATACTGACTTAGTTTAACAAAAGCCTGATTTCCAAATAATGTATTTTACTCACAATTAAATAAAGAAAAATTATGTGCAGATAAGAATCTAGGAAAGAGGAAAAGGAGGAGAAAGGTAGACACTTATGAAAGAGCCATCTACAAACTATTATTTGGACTGGAACTTGTCATAAATAATGTTCTGCACAAGACACTGATTGTGGAAAAAATTATCACTAATTTCATTCATTTTTGAAGAAGGGTCTCAAACCTAATTTCCTAAATGTAATTACAGTCAATACAGATTTAAGCTGACCTATCTTAGAAATACTTTATTTAAGACAGAAAGTACTAGTAGTTTTACCTTCTACTACTGAAGTCTCTTCTCTCTTTTTGTCTAGCACCAATTGCTCCATTTCTTTTCTTAGGTCCTCCTGATTCAAATTACAGGCATCAAAAGCATCACTCACAAATTCTGATACACTTGGACTTGTGGAAATCTCTTCCTCATCCTGTAATAAGATAGTTTTATATAAGCTTATCCTAAAAGTGGGACACAGAATGGCACCAATATAAACTTTTACTCATGCAACTGACTGCCTTTTAGTTACAGACCAAAAAACCAAAATAAAATCAAATACATTACACAGCTCTGCTTTTACCAACAGTGTTCTCTAGCACTGATTTTTACAACCCAGAAATGAACAAGGGTCATTATGTGTATAAGCTAAAGGTTTTGCACTATCAAAGCTACTCCTGCTGTTGCAAGAAGGTAATATTGCTATGGCAATGTATGATTTAGATTTCCTGTAATTAAGATTGACGTTGGACAAAACATAGTATATGCACAGCCCTTGTGTTTAAATGTAATAGAAACCTTCTACTCTCAACACTTTGGAAATATTTCTTCAGATGAAAAAAACAAACCAACATCTTACAGTTTCATATCACAACTTATTCAACAGGATGGATAATCACTTAAGAAATGACAGTTTCACATAACAAATAGCAAATAAAAATATAAGCGTTTTTACCTCTTGAGATTTTATCTGAGGCTTTATTGTTACAGGTGGTGTTTTTGGCCGTATTGTTTCTAGCAAGGGAGAAAAAAAGGTAATTACATTTTAATATTAAAAATCTCATTTATTCTAAATAGCTATTAAGTATAGAAGGAAACATTTTACTTTAAATTTTAAGGAAATCTGGTGGTCAAGGGCTGAATTCAGTTATAGGTGAAGCATTTGCAACAAAAACAGAGACACAGATTTCTGTCTTTAATTAAGTAAGGCAAATTCAGCAAATTATTTTCTTATTATGAATCCAAAGTTAAGTTTCAGGAACCCTCCTGCCCCAGAAAACAATCCAAAAAACCACATAAATAAGAATAAATGGAAATGGGGAAGAATGCCTTCTATAAAATGCTCACAATAGCATTCCATGCTGCAAGATCTTTGAAGTTACAAAGGTGTAGACTTCCTCAGGAAATGCAGTCAAGCTCCCTTACCTGTGTACTTCTACTGACACAGGTATTGGTTAGCTCTTAGGTACAGCAGACTGTATCTGTGTGCACACCCCTGAACCACACAAGAAGAACTCTCCAAAGCCTTACCTTATTTCACACAGGCAGAAGTCACTGAAAAACAAACCCTAGAAGCTGTTCCAAATTTTCTGATAAAACTCACCGTGTGTTCTTAATTTAGTAGCATGGTGCAAAGGAGACAATGGCTGCCTACAAGGAAGGAGAGATCTTTTTCTCAGAAAAAGAATGCTCTAGCTTTTCTCCCCACATGGCTAGCGAGGTAGAAGAGTCACATTAATAAGCCAAGTGGCTTCAAGAACAATTAACGTACAGGGCAAGTTGCAGTGGTGATGAAGTGCTTGCTTCGCAGTTCATTTGTTTAAACATGCAAAGCAGTTGTGAACTTGCAGCTGTGTTTACTGCAGGTGGATCTTTCCTGCTTACACAGTGATTTTTGAAGAGGGACTTTTTCAGGTTTAATTTCCAAGATCAGCTCTAATTATAATAATTCTCTAATTGGTAGCTGTCGCTGCTTGTAAAGCTCATCTACTCAGCGGCCACTGCTCTGTCATATCCTCTTTCTTCTTTTCCCTCCCTAATCTTCATAGGATCTGTTATTGTACCCAACACTGCATCCAAAGGGCTCCACTACTCTTGACTCAGGGAGGCTGTAGAACACACACAAGGCTTTGCTCTTCAACAGTGAGTCCCACAACACTGAGAAACAGAGGTGCCCCTGGCTCCATGCCTTCTCTCATGCAGGTGCAGCACAGCAGTTCTGTGCTGAGCCAAGCACCAATCCAATGTCAATAACAGACCATTAGCACTGCTCTGGTCTAGCTTAGCATCATCTCCTCCACTGCTGCTAAGGTAACTTCATTCCCAATAATAGTTCTACCAAGAGAAGGAGCAGAACTTAAGAGCATATATATATATACACATGGCTTCTAGGTCAGAATATGGAATGCTTTCCTTTTATTTGCCCTTAACTACCATGATTGACGTGAAACTCTTTGAAAACAGCATGCAAGGAGGAGACAGATAGAGATGAAATGGAAGGCAATTATTTCTATTTCATAGACATGAGTCAGCTTTGGGAAGACAGTGAACATTATGAGAAGTTCCCAACAGGCAATTACTTCTACTTTTAGCCTCCAATTAGTGAATTCAACCTTCAAAAAGGTCATATAATATATAACAATTTGAAGCTCTTCAAACCTATACAGTCTTGAAATAAAAAGACATTTACTGAAGACTGGTAAATATATATTTGCCATTACATAAAATATAATCACTGGGGCAGTAAATCTGTTTGCATATTCTACACTGGCCTTCTGAATCACATGAGATCCTTAACAGGTCAAAAAGTTATATGATTGTTTTTCTTTCTTTTTTTTTTTTTTTCCTGAATGAAAATGTTTCATTTTCAGTCATAATTGTAAGTTCTACTAGAAGAGCTATTTGGGTATTACCCAGCAACTTAGATTGGAAATTTCCATGTGTTTGGATGATTCAGAGGTAACAGTTCTGTTGCTCAATAAGTTCAAGTGCTCTCTCTCTCTCCTGTAGAGATGAGACACTTCCATTAAAAAAGCTGTGGCTTGGCAAATTTGAGCACTGTTCTGTTTAAAAAGCAAAGCTCTAGGAACTGATAGTTCAAGACTGTCCATTTAAGCACATATTTAACTTGTGTAAAGGAAACCTGCATTGTAGTTAATGACAAGAAACCTGTCTATGTAAATAGATCATCATCCACAAGAGTAGTGAATTTCTTGTCTCTAAAATTGGTCTACTGAAGCAATGACATGCAGAAACAGAAATCAAATAAAAAAAATCAGTGGTAAGGAGAATCATACTAATAGCAACCAGACTCTCTTCAAGCAACACGTTTACAAATAATAGTGAATAAAATCTCTTTTGTGAGACTTCATGTTTTCTGATCTTTCCAAATGCACTCTTTTCCACTATAAAGATAATTTAAAGGCAGCAGTAAGTAAAAAGATCCAATACATAAAGATCTACTGTAAGGAACTACGACAAACAGGGAAGATGACAGTCACCACTCTACAATACAGTCCTGTCAGTTGGAGTAATGAAAAATCCAAAAGAAACAAAAATAAATAAATAAATAAATAAAAACAAGCCAAAAACACCACCCCAACCTCTTACTAGAACAAAGAAAATAAAAAAAGAAACAGAGCAATATAAATGTACTCAGATGTCTGACAAATGCAGTTAGTGAGAATCCCAGTGATTTCCTGAGTTGGATGGCTCCTGTACAGAACAACAGTGAACAAAAGCTGCTCATAGAAAGTGACAAAAGTGAGAGATGAATATGGTGAGATTGTGAAAGTACTATGACATGAACAGTTTATTAGGAAACAAACCTAACTACAGCCTGCACCAGAAGGTAATCACAAAAACGCCTGCTTTGATAAAAAGTTAGTGCAGGGCATTAAAAACAAGTTCTTTTACATGAGGAAACAATTTCAAGTTTCAGCCTCCATAAAACTTGAGCCCTGTGAGATTATTCCTAATTACACCTGCTAAGAAGTGATCAGATGCTGACATCTTCCTTTCATTTCAACCTTTTTTTTTCCTCCTGTACCCAGACATCAAATTATATAAAATTTGTAAAGAATTAGCAGCTTCAAGACTGATTTTCTGAATTATTCAGCTTTCTTAATCTACCATTTATAATTGTTGACCACTTCATGGCTTCCTGAAGGAATGGCTTTCTGGTCCACGTTTTAAAAGCACAAGAGTTAGACCTGAATGAACATGCGAAGAATGTTATGAAAAAAGTATCAGAAATACTAAATAATATCAGTTAAGAAGTATAGTAATATTGTTGGTGTTTGATTTCCAAATAATGTAATTAATTATGGTCAAAAGAAAAAAATAAGGGAAGATGATGATCATGGTTTTGGGCAAGCAAAATGTAACTTCATAAGATACCTATGACAAGATGCTAAATTTACATGAAAATGAAGAACTACGCGATACATGAAAATCAGAGGAGTAGATTTTACTAACATCACAAGTGAAAAGAAGTTCAACTTGGACATTACTTAAACAGATGTGAATTAAAAGAAAAAGAATGAGAGTGGAATAAGAAAGAAGGATTCAACCATTAAACAAAATCAAACAGCACAGCATAAATGGGACAGAGAGCATCTGCTGAAACAGCAGACACAGAGGCAGGGAAGGAGGCGGCAGCACCTTTAACAGTGTCAAAATATCTGTGAGAATACAACTATGCAACGAAGGCTCCATTGGCTCCATTATGCTTTGTTCATTCTAAATGGGGCCCTTGCCTGTGCTAATATACATGAACTATGACAGAACTCAAACGAAACAGAATGAGATAAAATGACAACATAGGCAATCATTAAAAAAAACAAAGAAAAAAGCTGGAGAAAACTACAAATTCTTTTTTGACAGAAGTATATTCTATGCAATGTGCCACCCCAGCTGTTATCCCCTTGAGAAATCTCCCTTTATCCCAAGGTTCATCTGCCTGGAATCAAGGCCCAGCTGAGTAAACTTGGCTCCAAGTGCACAGAAAATAAGCAGGTTCTGCAAAAGGGCTGTGAAAAAGTACATATGAAGATGAGAAAGGTGAATTTACAGACTGAAGGAGACTTACAAAGATGGGATCGATAGCAGTGCAGGATTCAAGAGGAAAAATAAAAATATGAAAAGATATAATATCTGAAAGAAGGAAAAGGGAGTCAGCTTGACACTGGTCGGCTGGCTGTCAGTCAAGCTGGCTGTCATCAGGACATCAGCACCAGTGGATCTGATGACTGTTTTTTTGATGCTGGGAGGATATATAAATCTGTTCTAAGGTACAGCAAAGGCTTCCTTCCCCTGCCCAGCGCCTAACCAACCTGCAGATTCCTCAGGGGTGGTGAGGGCACTCATCAGATTATGATTTTATAGGTTATGACTGTGTCTTAGCCAGAAACTGCTTTATTCCCTAAAGCTGCTTTTGTTCCTACTTTCAGAATTTGCCTGTGCGCAAGTAAAGATGCCCAATGACTCAAAAGAGGATTGGTAACAATACACTGATATACATTGATCAGCATAAGTGAGAAAATGTTAAGGTAGCTTGTTCATCTCAAGGCTGAATCTCAAGTAGCCCATGTACCCATCTTACTCCAATTCTTTAATACATTGCATGTCTTTCCATGTCTTACACACATCTGCTTCCACCACCACAGTAATTATACCCTCATATCACTAACCTATTTCCATCTGGCCTTATGCAAAACAAAAAAAAAAAAAGTGAGAGCAAAGTGCATGCCAGCTGGCTGGGTTGACTAGTGCCTCATGTCTTACAGGTGAACCAAAGCTACACCTGGCTTCTGACAGGTCAAAATAGTGCACCAGAGACCACTAGTGGCTGAGACCTGTTACAAGTCAAGTACAGCATCTCATCTCTTGGGACTTGCACCATTATGGCAAAGTTGGCTGAAATAGGAAAACCGGTTAAAAAGCACTCAGAACCCCTTTCCCCATCTGGACAAACAGGCTGAGCATGTGAGAGAAGTCTTGATTTCAAATAAAATCCAGGATAAAAATTCTGGCACCTGATACATACAGTCAGTAAACAAATTAACGAGCTGTGACAACTGAAATCCTTTCCATACCTGTCAGTTGACTATCCTCTTCTCTGCCTTTGTTCTCTTCTTTTCCTACTGCTTGCTGTTGAGCAGCAAGTGCAGTGAGTTGCGCAGACTGTTTAATTAGGGATACTCTGTAGAAATAATTTCTCCAGAACACCTCCTCCTTTACGCTAGAGAGAACAAACAGATACTGATTACCACATACGGAAATTCGGCTCCTCTTACCATCTACCAGTGAACTAAAAGGAAATATACAGATGGAAGGAGTAAGCAGAGCTGTCACTTTGACATGTGTGATACGAACACTTTGAAAAAGTCTACCATTATACAAATTCTTGATCTCTTTCACAACAGTTACATTGGGCTTAATATACAATCAGGTGCTATTTCTTAAAAACAAACAAACAAAAAAACTTAACATCATGCAGTAATACACAATTTGGTAAAACATTAGGCTATTATATTCATCTGAGTTTGTTAACATTTTCATCACTTCCTCTATAAACTCAAAATTCTTTTACTGTTGAACCATCTTTACCTATATCTTCCTTAGACCTCAGGTGCAACTGAAATCTTTGATTTACAAGTAGAAGACAGCCCAAGATCGCAGTAGAAATATTACACTACCTGGCACATCTTGAGCATGTCTGTAGGACTTTCCATAATTAGAAAGTGACATTTGGGAAACAACCACCGCATTATCAGGCAAACAAACAACTGAAAAATATCAAACCAGCTATTGAAAAATAAGGCAGGGCAGGCAAGGACAGCAGGACCAAAGGTTGAAGACAACAGCATCAGAGACAGACCTGACAAAGATCTACAACATGCCAGAAAGCTGACAGAACAGAAACAGAATAGCAGGGAAGGGGAAGAAAGAATAAGGAGAAGGGAAGCTCTATAAAAGGAGACTTAAGACAGAAAAGCTCACAAAAAGCATTTTTTCTCCTGTTTCCATCTTCAGACATGGAGACTAATATTAGGAACTCCTGGTTAAAAAGAACGCTGACTTGTGAAACAAGCTTAGAGAGCAGAACCTTGGATTGGACAACAAAGGAGAACAGAACTGGAGTAAGACTGGGATCAAGAAGCCATATTAGAACAGACTTTAAGAGCTGGGACACTTAAGTATATTTTAGTTGAGTCTGCTAGAAGGTGGTAACAACTAAAAGCACTTCTCATTGTTCCTCTTGCTTACAATAATACTGTTTTTCTTTTTTTTTTTCTCTTTTTTTCTTTTTTCTCCTTACCCATTTCACCAGGGGGGCCTCTGACTATCTGCGATCACTTCTTTGGGGTGTGAATTACACCCCTTTGATACAAACAACAACAACAACAACAAACAACAACAAAAAAAAACTAACAAACGTGCTGCTACATTTATCTTTGGTTGGGAAATAAATCTGCAATTTAACACAGAAGATCTGGAAAAAATTAAGACCTCTCCCATACTGAAATCAAAAGGTCCTTAGTTGTTCCAAATTTCTAAGACTTCTGCTCCTTCCTTTAATTGGCAATGCACATGCAGTATTTTATGTATTTGAAATGGGTAGATACAAAATACAGGGAAAGTAGTTACCAAAAGAATTGAAGGAAGTAGGAAAAAAGAATAATATAGAAATATTTGCAGATGCACTGAAAATACAATGATAATACCATCAAAAAGTTACTTACTGTTTAGGAACGAGATCAAACCTCATCCTGTTGAGAAGCTGATCTTCTTGTAACATCACCATTGCAACAGGGTACATTTGATCAAAGTCAAAATTAAACTGAACACCTGCTGGAGGATCCCGCAGAAAATTTCGTTTATCCTTTGAAGAACATATTACAGTCATTCACTGATACCAGAAAAAGGCTATCACTTTTCACAAACAAGACCAGCAAAACAATTCCACTTCTCACATAATTCTATCATACCATAAAACTGTAAAACCTTCTATAAAAATGAAAAATCATATTGTTGATCTTACAAATAAAAATTGTAATAAACCAAATACTTACTGCTGATAAGGCCAATATTTGTTGTTGAATTGTCTCTTCCTCATTGCTATCTACCCAGGGAGGAACTGCTGCTTCTGTTATGGAAAGGAGGAAAAATTATTTGTGTTTGTGCAACTTAGGAAAAAAAAAAGTCACAAAAATAAGCAGACTTGCATCACTAAGTTAGTTCATTGCTCCTTTTTCCTAAACCAAGCTCAAGCCATAAGATCTCCATAAGGTCACTCTAGGCTGATCCTGACTTATCACAGATCCTGATTTATCAGAGGTAAACAATACTTCAAATAGTTGCTGACTTATGTCATTATAAAACAAAATGTGGAGGTTTTTTTTCCTATGTGTTAAGCCAGAACTTAACTGCCTCTTAGTTTAGTTATTGCAGTAAAAGCTGTGTAACTGGGTAATCTGACTTCCAAGAGAAATTTCTAGAGTCACTATAAATGTGCAAACTTTGCCTAAATTAAGTTTTCAAAATAATTTACTAATATATTACTTTTCCAGCATTCAGAGGACACAAATTCTCTAGAAGAAACAAATAGGAGAAGGAGAAAAATAATTTAAAAATTTATTATAAATTGCAACGAATTGTACATGAAATAAACATACTGCAGTTGACCCGCTTTATACATTTACAGATCCTTACACAATATTTCTGTAGGTTGTACACATACAAAAACTATTCTACATGTATAGAATACTCTTCATTTTCAATGTAAATTCAGCCTGCAGAGACAGTATAACTCAGCCAAACCAGTTAATAATTATTGTGCATTTAACTATGCTTTTTTGCCTCTACAACTGAAATAAGCTTTCACACACATGGATTCCCATGTTGATGCTAATGTTTCTTTCCATTAGACCATCTCTGTCTCCCCTTTACTGATAATCCAGCTAGCTGTTTCCATGAAGCTCATAGAAATGTTTTAGAAAGGTCAAGGTTTACTAGTAAGATACAGAAAATACAACATACAGACAGCATGACCTCGTAAGTGGCATTGCAAGAGAAAACCAAGACACATACTACCTACAGATGATATGAAAAAATTCATCAATGTGATGAATTAAAAATTGATTAAAATCAGCATATTTTCTAGATTAACAATAAAGCCACTAATTATTCAAATTGTAACACGTCATTGTGTTCAGTTACACATTAAAAAAAAAATTAATGCAACGATAAAGCCAAATGTAGAAAAAAGTGCTTATTTTAAAGTTTCAAATAGGTTCAATAGTACATAGGCAGATAATTTGAAGGATCTAGATCACAGATAATTATGAAGCAAATGAGTTATGGGAAAGCAGAAGAGCAATTATGCCTTCAGTATAAGCAGTGCAAATGTTTCTACAGCAACTCATCAGACACTATAATGCAACTTCTAACTCACATTTTCTATTTCATTATGGAAGCATGATACGACTGCTAAAGCTTAGAGGAAAGTTAATCAGCATGATAATTTTCAGTAAATACAGACTTAAAATTCAAAACAAGCATAAGAGATCAGCTTTGCCAGCACACTGATCTTTTAGTTGATTTTAAAAAGCTGAATTTGGTTAAAAACCAAACAAATCTCATCTTACTAGATAACATAACAATGACATTGCTTAAAAAAATCATCTTCCTATCCCACAGGGTATATTAAGTTTGGCCATACAAATGTCTCCTTACACAGAAACGTGATGGATAGTGCTTAGATACAGCTCAAATATCCAGCTACCAGTTTGTTACGTCATGCATTGCTCAAGATAGCATACATTACCTGATTTTTTTGTTTGCTGCTCTTGGACAAACTTCTTTTGTTCCTTCTGAAAGTCTCCAATAATTGTCTAAAATAAAAATCAAGAAACCCCAGTAAGTGAAACACTATAAACACACACACTCTTTCAAAGTAATATTTATAGTTTTATTAAGTTCAGCAGATGAAAAACACAAAGGCAAATCCCAGCTTACAGACTTAATTTAAACATAAATCAACATACTGTTCATACATTTACATACATTTTACATATGAAATAGAGACAAAAACTACCACCTGCTTTCACCAACACTTCAAGATACCCTTGGCCTTGTAGTGAGATTCAAGACTCTACTAAGAAATATACCCACTGCAATAAATCAGACCTGTAAAATTGTTAAGTATGACTCTCAGAATGTGTGATTAGCTGAGTGCTGAAAAATGTACAGCACAACATTATGTTCAGAAATATCCCATACAGAAATTAACATTGAAAAAATTGGAAATGGTCACAGAAGAGTCATATGCTTGACGTAAAACAGCACTGTACATTTTACAGGGAAATGTTTAGAGATTCCTGAGGCAGGAATGCCATAATCTAGGTAATGATGCAAATATTGTTTTGTTATATGGTGTAAAAGAAAAGCATTAGGATACTATAGAAGCTATAATTCTATTTCTCTATGCACACACATTTTAGTCAAAACACGGAATTAACATTACCTGAAGAAGAAAACAGTATTTTAGGCATGAGAAACTGTGCTAAGTACCTACGGTATGTTTTATAAACATTATTGCCCCTGTAATAAATGATCAAACAACCTTCTTGTCTGTTTTCCTTCTTTTTTTCCAGCATATGGGTTTGTGCTAGATAGACTCTAATATATTGTTGTAGGAAACACAACTTTGTTATCCTACATAGACAGTTGTCCCTAAAAAGTCAATGAGATTTGGAGATAAAGCTAAATCACAACAGAATTTTAGAAGTGTCATTTGATTATTAATTGAGCAGATGACACGAACATTGATTATACCAAGAAACTGAACTTAATACTTATTGCATTTTAAATCAACAAATAAGGCAATGCTTTAATTCCCCAAAAAGGGTATACGAAACGAAGCTGCAGGAGGAGGGAGCTGGCTCCATCTTGCATTCTGACACTTGTGGATGCACAGACTCACCACACCTGTGCTGTTTTTGGTCACTTCCCTTCCACTTTTGAGATACCTTTGCTCACAAACCAAACACTACACGGTACTGATTGTTTTACTTTCCCCTGTCAAGTTCATGACTGAAGCACTGTTAGAACACTTGGTGCACAAGTTAAATAATTGGAGCCAGCAGAGAAGAGCTGTGAGAGCAAAAGATCACTGCCAGAGCAGAGGAGAAGAGCAGGAACATAGTATGCTTTTTCATTTACTCCCTGGTCCTACAAAAATATACACATGTAGCTCTAGGCCCTTGCTATACAATATCCAGAAAACTGACCTAATTCTGAATCTTGCTTCAGAGATGCATTTAAGACAAGAAGGCTAGATAATTTCTTCCCACTTAACTGGAAGAAGAAAAGTAATTACATCCCAGACATCCCAAACTGTCCAACTCCAATTTGTTCAGCCTTTCGTCCTACTTCAGCACACACACACACACACATAAATATATATATATATATATATATAGTTTTCACATAGAATCTCAAGGTTGAGAAAGGACTTACAAGATCATCTAGTCCAACCGTTCGCCTATCACCATTATTACTTCAAGCTACTAAACCATATCTTGAAGAACCTCATCCAGACTCCATTTCTTATTGTCTTTCTCCAGTCCATCTACATCCTGAAGGAAATGAGCACTGGTGCCAGCACTGAGTAAAGCACAGTTGACCATTGCACTTTCACCCTCAATGAACATTTTGGTCACATCATTTATCATGGCAGAAGATATGTGCTATTGAAAGACACAATTCCTAAAGCCAGCTTAAAGAAATTCTATTACATGCCAGATATACAACACAATTGTAAGCAAGCAGATATTTCAGATCAGGAATTGAAAAATAAAATACCTTATCAATGATACTGTCAATTTTCCCTTCTTCTACAGACTTCTTAATGGTCTGTGCTGTTTCAGCAACGGATTCAGATATCTTTTTTGTAGCAGCGGTGGCAAAATTGAAGAGGTAACCTTCCATAGAGACAAGCAGAAAAACAGCTGAAAAAAGATCTCCCTTCATCCAAGACTGGTACTAGACTTTCCTTTCTCTTTAAACATTTGGATACCTACTTGAAGTCTTCCCTCTGAATGATTTAACCCAGCTTCTAACCTACAAAGAACTGCTAAAATCCCATTTAACCTTTCCTGGTTCACAAACTCTTTAGTGATAACCAAACTGTAAGCTGGGTTGAAGTTTTCTGTAAATCAGATCATTAAACTTGAACACTGATTACTAAATCAAACATTCATAATAGTTCAATACACTGCTTTCCTTTAAATTTTCTGAAGCAATGCATCTTTCACAATTTCACTTACTTCTGAGGCTTTAAGTAATAAAGTAACTGTAGCAACAGTATTAAAACAATTCTATTTCGTAGAAAACCAATGTGCACAATACTCATGACATGAGACAACAAATGCATGAAAGTTCTGGAAAGGAACACTTCAGATTCCTTGAAAATTCTTAAGATAGAAGCTTGCCCTTCCCTACTTTGTGTCTTCTTTAGAGCTCCATTACAAACAGCGTGACACTGTTTATTCCTCTGTACAGGTTCAGGACTAAGCAGCAGAGGCAATTACCCTGTACTGTAAAGTTCTTAATTAAAGGAGTTAGAAAAACTTGAGAAGGTAAGCAGCAAAACCTCTGCCAGAAAACTTTAGAAATATTAAATACCGCTTTAATGACAGAGGATCTCAAAACAACACTCACATTGTTTACTTCACAGATCAGTACATTACATCAGAAGCACTTTAATCAGATGGATTATTCCGGTAACATCACTGTTACAGTGTAAGTGCCAGAGTAAATAATAAAATTCTAGGGTTAGAAGTGAAGAAGTAATGGTAGATCTAAACTGCACAAAAATTTGAGTTCCCCATAGATTAGAAATGTAAATAACAACAACAACAACTTAAGATGTTAAAAGTAGTTGAATTGTTATAACACATCGCTGTTCACCACTGGTAGAATGAGGTCCTTTGCAACATTCACGCCACCTTCTGGAAAGCTGACTTGTTCTTTGAACCATGCATTCATTCTTAATGTTATCACCAAATTAACACTGAAAAAATGCAAAAGTGTAGCCAAGTCCTTCAGTAGGCCAAGTTTTTTGTTTGTTTGTTTGTTTGTTTTTTTTAAACTTCTAGCTTATTTCTACCACGTATTTGTGACAACTAAAACTAAACTTCCTAGCACTTGCTAGCATCTTTCTCATCCGTTTATCAGGCCTTACATCCCATCACATGCTTTCTATTGTATTTATTTTTTTAAAGTCTATTCTCTACCTTTTACATAGAGAAATATAGCACCACCCCTTAGAACAACAGAGAAAGCAACAGTCTACTCGATTCTTTCCTCCCCACAAGCTTTCATTGATTCTTTTATGTATCTCTGGAATATTTCTAATACCCCCACCATGGAAGCATTCAAGGCCAAGCTGGATGGGGCTTTGAGCAACCTGGTCCAGAGGGAGGTGTCCCTGCCTATAGCATGGGGTTGGAACTAGATGATCTTAAAAGTCTCTTCCAACCCAAACCATTCTATGATTCTAATATTTAAGTGCTTTAGGTGGAAAAGTTTGAAGTATTTGCTGCCCAGCAACACTTAGGTACCACCGAGCAAAGTAGTTCAGGCCAGTCCTGACAGCAGCCTAAAGGGCAAAACACTTTTTCTTTCCATTAAGGACAAATTGAACATTCTTATGCTAAGGCACTTAAATATCAGTAAGAGGAGGAACTTAGCCTCAGAAGAATAGTATTAGTGTTGGAAAAACAAAGCTTCCACATCCAATTGACCAAGAAAGCTTCACTTCATCTTAGAAGCCTATGTAAGAAAAGGTATCCAACAATATTTCTATCACTGATTCATACAGACAAACTTCTAAACCTTTGTAACAATATAATAAGCAAAAAGAATATATGTAAGGCTTCAGTTTTACCAGCAGAATTCATTATGTGCTTGGAAAGTCTCACTCACAGCTACTTTGGCTGTCATCATCTGTTACAGTAGCAGCCTCCAAATCCACGCAAAAAAACCTTCCCATCCCAACATTCTTTGACATCACAGGTGATGAGTCCACACATGAATAACAAATTCTTACTACTACAGCAAATTACAGGATAAATGTTTTTGTCACTAACATCCTATATTTTTTCTTCTGAAACCTCAAAGCATCCTCCTGGACAATCAGAATAGATTAGGACCTACTTACAAGAACAATCAGACACCTGACCAATCCATACAGACAATTTGCTGCATTTCAGAAAGCTCAAGATATGTACACCTCAGAAACACCTCACTCTGATGTCTCAGAAGATACTGAGCCAGAATTTCATGGAACACCTTCAGTACAGAGCTATGCTTTATAGCACTTTACCTAACGATCTACACTAGTAATGCACAATTCTTACATATAGCCAACTACAGCCCTACCTCTCTACAGATGAGTTCAACAAAATAATCAAACGGACACTGCATTCCTATAAAGTATCAAAGAAACATCCACACCACTTCACAAAGCGTGTGATTCGTACGCATTGCTTTTGTCACGCTGACAATAGAACAAGGTAAAGAAATGCTGTTCATTTTGTAAGAGATAACCAAAAGGAACACCTGAAGCCATTTGCTTGGTTCATATTTTGAATATCCAACGTATTTTATACAATGACTTTTAACACCTAGTGAGGAAGCATCATTTAACAGGGCACAGAACACAGACAGCAACTCTATCTCATTACCAGTAATTGTTAATTAAAAAGAATCTCTGAGAAACAAACTAACCAAGCAAACAAACAGTGGAGATGATATTGGAAGAGCAGCTCAATTTCAGACTTCTGGCTTTATCAGTTACATAGGACTGTTTGAGAACTATGGAAGACTGCACAAGACGTACAGAAGATTCCATCTTGTGAGATCTTGGGAAATACACCCAAATGATGCATTAATATACAGCCATTAACAAATGTGATTCAGGAGAGATGCAAAACAATGATATGAGAAAACACAAAATAAAAAAGATATGTGAAAGCAACTGAGATAATTTTTTACATTAGACCCAAAATATCATTTACGCCTGGAAAGATACTTTTTAGGGCTTGTTTTGCTATTTGCTTATTTTTCACCTGGGTCACCTTGTTTTTACTTTGCATCACTAAGGAAGCTACGCTGGGGGTGTAATTATCTACAAAGAAAACAGCTCTTTAAGTGTGCAAAGCTGAGAACAACATTTAACCTAAAACCAACATGCAATTGTTTAGCTCAGTTAAAGCTCAGTGCCAACGAGAAGCGCCAGGGGAATTACATCTAACCACGCACCGAACTGATCTGCCTTCACTCCTATCGCTAGCCTGCCTCACTCCCACTATACCGCGGGATATACACTGCTTTAAGGTTACATTATTACTACTTCTAAGCAGGCACATCGCTGCCCTCCCGGAACACGTCAGGCAAGAAGGAAAGCTGTTCTTTCACTTCAGCCTTTCCCCGGCACGAAGCGCCCCACAGCTCACTATACGTGGGACGCCCCCAGGCCCGACACGGGCAGGACAAGACGGGACACTCACTGCCGAACCCCCTGGCCTGGCTGAGAAGCGCGTCCGTATCCTCCTGCGGCTCCGCCCGCTCCTGGCTCTGCGCGGCCGGCTCCGCGGCCGGCTCCTCCACCTCCTCCGCGGGGCTGCTCCCCTCTTCAGCCACCAGCAATTTCTCCTCGCCTACCCGCTCCAGCCCCAGCCAGCTGCCTAAGCCGCGCAACATGGCGCGGGGGCGGCCGCGCGGGCGGCCGATAACGGGCGCTCCGGCAGGCAAACCCCACTCCCCGCACGGACTCCCGGTCGGGCCCGCTTCTTCCGCATACGTCACTTCCGGCCGCGGGAGGGGGGCGGGGCTCTGTCTGAGAAGGGGGCGTGGCCAGGCGGGGCCGCGCGGTGGGAAGAGCGCGGTGCGCGCGCGGGTACCTGTGCGTCCGCCCGTCCCCCTTCCCGCGCGGAAGGCGACGCCCTGCCGCCGGCTCCGCGCCCCTCGGCTCTGGAGGAGGGGCCGTTTCGCGCCTTGAGGCTGTGCGAAGCTCTCCGGTGCGTCGCGGATCCGCCCCCGTCCCGCGTAGGGCGCTCGGAGCTTCTGGTACGGGATGAAAGTCGTTTTTGGGGAGTACCGCGGTGCTTTGGTGCTCGCGGTAGTTCCTGTAAGCGGAGCCGCGCGCTGCAAGCAGGAAAGTTAAAGCCGTCCGCGGGGCGCGCCTCGGCTTGCGGAGCTCTGGAGGAGAAGGGGGATCTTGGTGGCTTCAGCCCTCAGGGAGAGGAAAGGAGCCGGCTGCCATTTCTAGCCGCTCGTGTGGCTTCCCGACCCGCCTGCTGTGCGTTGTTTTTGTTGTGAGCCAGCGGCGGGCTGCCACAGCTGTAGGCAAATCTGTGCTTCTGAAGGTAGCAGCTCCTCGTTTGGGTTCCTGTCAGGGAAGCGGTGGGGTCTGCGAGTTTCGAAGTGGTGCGTGTTGAAGATCTAATCTTCATTCATTGGTTTCTTGCTTTATGTTACTCTGAAGTTCTGTCATTAGCGTATCTGCAGGCTGTGAAGGGGAATGGAAGGAAACTTCCTTCTTGTTTTCTGTTTTTCTTTCACTTCCATTCGTGTTTGCTGCATGCCTGCCTGTTACCAGCTCACAGTAAATGCCAAGGGTTCTTTTGAGTTAAATACTTCAATTTTGTCTCCCTTTTGTGCATACTGCTAGAGAAGTAATACTGTTAATTTCCTGCTATCCATTATAAAAGCATTGACAATAAGCATTCTTACCTTCTTGACCTCTTTCAGCCGAAGCTCTAGGCCTTACTTACCTTAACTAATAATGTCAGAAGGGCAGTTATTCACTCCCAACTGCTTGCTACCAGTGTTTAAAGAACTGTGATTCTTCATAAACACGTTCAGATCACATGCTATAGCCTGTTGTTTTGAACAAAATGCCCATTTAGGTAAGGAAAGCTTACTCTTGACCCCAAGTATTTTGCTTTGTGGCATGCTGTACTACCACTGTTTTAGAACTACCCCAAGGATCAGCCCCCACATCTGCCTGAATGTAATTTAAATGCAGTTACAAGTGAGTTGCTTTCTTCATTCACTTATTTCAGGTGGGCTGGAGATTTGTGCTATAGATTTTCACACATAATGTATAGAATCAGCTGTGACTTAGAATGTTTGGAGGTATCAGTTCATACATGAAAGCTGAAGTGAGGAAATAAATAAATTATTTTTCATTTAAATAAATATTGTTTGTACTCTTCCAGAAGTTATAAGGTCAAAAAATTCACTGAACTGCTTTCTCAAGCAGTTGAGTGCTACTAGATGAAAGGAATAACTAAGACAAGGAAATAAGAGTAAATAGTGCAAGATGGCATAGGTGTGTGTATCTTAGATGTGTTTTTTCCATCCAAAATCATATGATTGCCCTGGTATGGTATCTGAATCTGTTAGTTCATAGCGGAGCTTTTTTTTTTTTTTTTTCAATTTTAATTATCTAGGCTTTTTGTAAACAGTCAATTTTTTTTTTTCAGACAGCTTCTGTATATAAATAGCTGTTGTTCTGTATGCAAGAGTTACTGCAGAGCCTTGTGAAATATGGTGTTGCATCCTCTTATCAAAGCTTTGGCAACATAATGTACACAAGCAATTGCAGAATCGTAGAATGGTTTGGGGTGGAAGGGACCTTAAAGATCATCTAGTTTCAACCCCCTGCCACAGGGAGGGGTACCTTCCACTTGGTCAGGTTGCCCAAAGCCCCATCCAGCCTGACCTTGGACACTTTCAGGGATGGGGTGCCCGCAGTTTTTCTGGGCAGCCTGTGCTCAGTCCTTACCACACTCTGAGTAAAGAATTTCCACCTACCATTTAACCTAAATGTCTCCTCTCTTGTTTAAAACCATCTGTCACTACAGTCGCTGATGAAGAGTCCCTTTTCGTCTTTCCTGTATGCCGGTTTGGGTCCTGGAAGACCAGTATCAGGTCTTTCTGGAGCCTTCTTCAGGCTGGACAGTTTCAACTTTCTCTGCCTTTACTCTTAAGACAAGTGCTCCAGCCCTCTGATACCTCTTGGACCTGTTTTTCTAAGAAATCTATCTCTTTGTTAGGGCCCCAGAGCTGAACACAGTACTCCAGGTGGAGTCTTGTGAGGGCAGAGTAGACCACTTCCATTAACCTGCTAGCTACACTGTCATGTCTTCTGTTCAGATAGTAGTTTTTACCACTACTCATAATTGCAGTTATCCCTTTAAAAGGGTCTTTTATTTCTCTCTGTATTCTAGGAAGCAAGACATGGGGAAGTTGGCCATATTGAAGGCCACATGACACAGCTCTGTGTCATCCAAGTTTGCGGTTCTGACTTTGTGTCATAACTTTGGATCTCTAAATCTGAAACTTAAAACTGGCATAACATTGCTTTCTTCTAATACAGCTAGATTTTGCTTTTTAGATATTTTTTTTCTCTGTAATTTGTTGGAGAATGGATGGATATGTGAAGAAAGACTTTTGAGGCTATGGTTGATATGCTGTTGTGTAAATGTACAAGTTTCAATTTTTTTTTTCCAAGTGTTTACAAGTTACAAGGTTCAAGTTTTTCTCTTTTGCTCTTATATTCCATTGATGTGTAGGCTATACGGTAAGACCTTTGGTGAAATACTTGATATGCTGTGAGCTAGGCAGCAGAAATCTTCTCAAAAATGTAGTGGGTGATACAAAGATACTGGTAGCTACAGGTTTTGAAGGTAGATCTACTGAGGAGAGAATGTGATTGTTCTGGCTGATGTAGCAAGGAACAGTCTTACAGTGAACTTTTCAAAACACTAATGAAACAATTAACTTCTTTAATTTAGGAAGAATCTAGGGTGAGATTAGTCTTGCTTAACTTGTGGTTCTAAAAGGTGGTTGGCTGTTCCTGTCATGTTAAAGAAGTCAGATGAATTATACCTGCTTTGCTATCTCCACAGGGCAGTGCATCTAATTAGTACCTCTGTTTTCTCGCTGATTGTGGAGAGGGTTTATACATCAAGCTTAAATAGCAACATACAAGATGGGAGGGATTCTAAAGTGGTGATTTTGTTGTCCGTTCCCGAAGGTCATTTTGATTCTCTGCATAGTGAGACTATGTTATTCCTTGGGATGAATTTGCATTAATCAAATGTATCTCTGTCATTTTAGATTTCCAGCTCAAAATCTGTGTGCTTGATCTGATTTTTTTTCCAATGAAGTACATCCTCGTAACTGGTGGAGTCATCTCAGGCATTGGCAAAGGGATCATTGCAAGCAGCATTGGCACCATACTGAAATCATGTGGTCTGCGTGTCACTGCAATCAAAATTGATCCTTACATAAACATAGATGCTGGAACGTTTTCACCATATGAACATGGTATGAAGAACAGCACCTGTTCCATTTTGTAGTAAATATTTGCATATTTAATCACATGGTTTTTGTTTGGTTGGTTGTTTTTAAAACAACAGTACAATAGTTATTAGTCATTTTATCATCTATTAGCAATGCAAGCTTGTTCCCTTCTGCGTATTTTCAAGGGTGTTATCTGCGCTAAGTAAAGAAAGGAGCCTGTTGGGAGAAACCTCTGTTAGTAGAGGCTTACTTTCTATGAAATACTGCTTTGTTGAGAAAAATCCTAGCTGTGGGCCTTGTTCAGTGTATGCTGTCTTCTGTTCAATGTTTAAAAAAAAAATAAATTGGAATAGTACAGCAGAACTTGTTGGAAGCTGTACTGCTGGGCAGTTAGCTGTGAATGCTGCTACCTGGGTACCAGTGTCTCTAGTGTGAGTGTCTTCATGAGAGTTAAATTATGGATTTCTGATTTGTTTTAGTAGCCAAGCTTTGCCTGCTTACTTGTAGTCTAGATCAACATTTTTGGAAGTGAACTGAAAACAGTGCACCAAAGCCAAACTGACCTAACTCAGTACTCCTGTACTTCCAGAGTATCACTGAGGCAGTTTTCCAAGGATGTTCTGCCTTTACTTTTGATCATAGAACTCCTGTAATGACTTTGTGGATTTTTTTTTTCCTGAGGATGTTAATTTGTTTTTGTTAAACTGTTCACTGGAATGTCACATCTAGGTGGGATATGTATTTTTTCATAGTCTACATCATGCCTTCAGGGGAATTCCTTCTTTTTGTCTCTTGTGCAGAGCTTTCTAACGTTACCTTAGGATCTAGAAGTTATGGTTTCCTCAGAAATGGGATTCAGAAGTTAGAGATTCTTCAGAGATTTTAGGAAAATATGAGCCTTGAAGAATATTTTCATTAGATTTTTTTTTCAGGGTCATAAATAACTATTGCTGCCTGCATAGTGAACCAAATACATGAGATGAAGCAACTTAGTAATAAATAGTGAGCCTGTTTGAAGAAGCATTTTATGCTCATCGTAACTTCTGGTTCAAGCCTTATTCAGTAAAATTTATTATTAAAATTTATGATTCCTGGAAGTTACTTTCTCCTGATCAAGGATTGTATCTGGCTATTGAAATATTTGAAGTCTCTTAGATTTAAATAATATGGTTAAAATATTGTGTTAAAATATTTGTGTCTGATAGACATTCAGTGTACAAGCGATGACTTCATATTAAGTCGCACAATGACAACACAAATCAAGTTGCAGTGTTTTATCTACATATCATTTCAATATGACCATTTAAAAAAAATTTGTTTGGTTTGAAGATACTTTTGTGGTCCTCTTGATCTGATGTGTGCTTAGCAGATTTTAGCTATTTTATTACTTTGCTGTCTGTTATGGTTTTCTTTCTAAGCTTTCCTTGTGTTATTTTTAATATTTTCAATTTCTTTTTTTCAGGAGAAGTTTTTGTACTGAATGATGGTGGAGAAGTTGACTTAGATTTGGGAAATTATGAGAGATTCTTGGACATTAATCTCTATAAAGATAACAATATCACCACTGGAAAGATATATCAGCATGTTATCAATAAAGAAAGGCATGGCGATTACCTGGGAAAGACTGTTCAAGGTGATACTTTCAGTTCCGTGGCATGCTAGTCCATCCAGTCTTCCTAAAGGAGTGGCTAAAACAAGCTGCTTACAAAGGAATCAGCTTATTCGCTTCTCCTATCTAGGAAATACAGATGTATTTGTGTAATGTAAGACTTCTGGGTTTAAGGAAAGTAGGAATATGTTAAAGAAAATGCTTGTTGATTCAATTTGACTTTCTGCTCTTTTTTTTTCCCCACTTTTTCTGCACCAAAAAAAAAAAGTATGTGAGTCTAAAGTTGGATGTGCTTGCCTTACTACTCCTGCTTTGTCTTGTAGTTGTTCCACACATCACTGATGCGGTTCAGGAATGGGTAATGAATCAGGCAAAAGTTCCTGTGGATGATGACAAAAAAGAGCCGCAAATCTGTGTAATCGAGGCAAGTACAAAACCTCTCAGGTGAACACAAGGAGCTAGCTTGTTCTCTGCTATTTACTGCTTAAAAAAAAAATCAGGCTGAAGCTTTACAGAGAGCAGTAATACAAATACACATTTTGTATTCTTGATGATTTGTTTTGAGAGCAGTAGGCACGGCTGTATCTCCACAGGTTTTGTTATTGTGACTAAATCTTGCTGGAACTGAGCTGCTTAAGAGTTTACTAGTTGACAATAAATAGCTACCTTAATTTTATAATGTAGAGTATCTATTCAGAGATGCAGATGTTTGACTGAAGCTATGTACTATAAATGATATTGAGGAAACTTGTGTAATATCTGAAATGCCTTATAGTCAGTAGGAGAACTTAAACAGTCGTAGCTATCCACCTGGCTTCAAATGCTCCATCTTGCTGCTTGTGGTCATATTTGCAGGAATATACTTCAACATTCTGTGAAGTAGTTTCCTACTTTCTAGTTTCATTTTGAAGATTGCTGTGAGCAACTTTGTTAATCACTTAACCGTGATTAATGGTTCTGCATGATGGATCTAATCAATTTCACTTGCACTTAATAGTGCATGATGACCACCTGGAGAAGTGTGGTCAGTAATTGCTGGGTATTACTGTTAGGGTTGAAAATACAGAAAAAATGTATACTGGTAATCTGACAGAAGAACATGTTGTAGAATTAATGCCAGAAGCCACTACGATAATCAGCAGTGTGATAAACTTTATGACCCAAGATACCCAGTTGCTCAGTGTTTCTTACACAGAACAATTTTTCAATCAAAATATACTCAATGTGCATAGTGAATAAAATGTTTAATGCAAACATAAATCCATTAAATACAGAATTTGCACAAGAATGTTAATAAGTGATGACCCTGTCGGTCTTTGAACTGTTAAACTTTGAATGTAGTTTTGTTTCCTCCATGTAAAGGTTTTTGCACTGTAGTGCCAGCCTCATGAAGACATTTTTCTTTAAGGCTGTAAGGATAAAGGTTTGGTTGTTTTTTTTTGTTTTTTTTTTTTGCCATTGTAAAAGTCTGAAAGCACTATCATGTATCATGAACGAATGTAGAAAGGTTTTCTGGTAGTGTGAAGAAAAATATGCAACTCTGTATAAAGCCACATGGTGGCAGACAAGGATCATTCTGAAATGAAACTATTTCACAGGACTTCTGTGCTAAACTGCTTCGCTGAGTATTTACTACAGCTCTTTGCATCTTTAAAAGATATCTAACTCATGTCTTTGAATTAGGTTTATCATGGAATTAGTGTTGGACTTTGGTTTGGTAGTAAGTATTCAAATTGTTTTCAATTTAAAATATAATTTTCATTGTCCATGTAGGATTTATCACTGTTGAAAAGCTGTTTTAATTGAACAATTGTTCTAATATAATTACTGTTAGATATTGGTGTCTTATTGTTTGTGACTACTTATTAATCTGGGGGTCAGGAAAATGTGATTTCTCTAAACAGATACTGTCAAC
The DNA here is from genome assembly GCA_035772895.1 of Perdix hodgsoniae. Classification (NCBI taxonomy): domain Eukaryota; kingdom Metazoa; phylum Chordata; class Aves; order Galliformes; family Phasianidae; genus Perdix; species Perdix hodgsoniae. Next base: position 7,414,008 of record JAPSGF010000025.1, read on the forward strand.
TTAGCTATTTATTAACTATTGATCACCACTTTGAAAATAGTAAAAGCATGTATTATTCTGTAGGACTACATATCTCCCTATTTCCCAAACATGCTTGGTGTAAAGTGAGTATAATGGAACTAGAAAAGCGTTATGTGGTTTTCATTGGAAAGAAAACACACAGAGTATATAAATAATTCTTTGTAGAGTATGCCTGCAAATTTCATTCACCTTTGTATTGTTTTAATAATCAAATTCAGATAACTTCTTAAATATGTAAGAGAGAAACTCTTTAAAAAGTATTTTCATTTATTCTGCCACTGACCGATTCAAGCTTTCTTTTTCAGCTCGGTGGAACTATTGGAGACATTGAAGGAATGCCATTTGTGGAAGCATTTAGACAATTCCAGTTCAAAGCAAAAAGAGAGAACTTCTGTAATATCCATGTTAGTCTAGTACCACAGGTAAATTTAAAGATTGTTTTTAGTTGATGGGTAATCTTTACTCTGAATAGAGCCTTGTATTTTTTTTATTTCTCTGATTAAAAAGAGTTTTTGGAAAGGATTAGAGGTAGAGTGATAAAGGCCAAAAGGTGGCTTCTTAATCAGAGAAGGCCAGCCTTGTTGGGGTAAATAAACTCCTCGCTAGAACATTAAAACGCATTTTCACATCAATAAAGCAATTAAGTTATCAACAAAAACTTTATCAATGCTGATTTGTGTAGAAGCCTAAACATGGCTGTGTTTTGCTCTGGAAAGTGCTTGTACATTATGATCCTGTTAAGAAACGCACCCAGCCTTTGCATGCTATTATTTAGGATTCTGTTTGTTAGAACTAATGTTGTAAGGCGATGGAAACCCCAGGTGATGTGGCATTAAACCATACTGGGCTTATCCCTTTTAGTCATTTGACCTATTATGTGATTTTCTTAAAAGAAAACAATGTTGTTTTTGCTGTTAAGCAGAAATGACGTTCTTATCAAACTTGTTGCTGCGTTCCTGGATACAGTGAAGACTGCAGGAGATGCTATCCCTGCTACCATGTGATAGCTGCCTGCAGGCTCCTCTGGTGCTGCGAGCTGGCTGAGTTTATGCTGTGGCAAGTATATCCTGTGCCCAGGAGACTTGTGTGGAATGGAACAGCCTCAAGGCCAGGCTGGATGTGCTACATAGGACAGTCCTGAATCCACACAGGTTAACTGCTGTGTGGAGCACCAACTTGTTGGTATGCGGTGATATTCCAGTCAGCACCAGCACAACTTGTAGTACAGAGCTGAAAGTATTTTACATTCAGACTAAGTTTTACTTCAGAAGGTTTTCTTCAGCAATTTCACTGGGGAATTTTTGGTAATGAAATGTTGATAGTATTGATGTGATTGTGCTTTGTATAGTTGAAGAGGTCCTAACCACTGCAGCTAATACTCAGGAAGTTTAATTCTGTGTGCTATTTACTACATCTGATTAATTCTGGGAACTTAAGGCTTTATTCTGTTGGATGTTTTCTATTTATTAGCAAAACCCAAGTAAGATTCTTTTCTTACCCAAGTCAATTATGTTGAAACTTTTCCTTTGAAAGAAGAAGACAAAGTAAACGCAACCTGCTCATGTGTTTCTTCCCAGAATTTTTGATGTATGTAATAACTGTGGTGCAGTTTTTGCTTCTGACTTGTCATAGCTCTACTTCAATACGCTTCCCTCCTGCAAGTATTATTACGTGCAATTAATTTTCTCTTTTACCTGACAGCTTCTGTGTTAATATATTTTAAATGCTATTTGAGCTTTCAAAATATATCCTTCTAGCCTAATGCTACTGGTGAACAGAAGACAAAACCAACACAGAACAGTGTTCGAGCACTGAGAGGCTTAGGCTTGTCTCCAGATTTGGTGAGTTCAGAAATCAATAAATACAGATTTATATTTACACATCATCTTAGAAGTATCTGTATGTAACAAGTGGTCAAAAAATGAGCCTTAGTTTCCTATGAGAGACGAGAATTTTAGAAGAAAAAAACATTGACTGTAGTACTTCACTGAATTAAATTGCTGAAGTTTGCTTTAAGATAACACAATCCAGTAGCTCTTAGCAAATGTGGGGGCTTCTAGCTGTGTTCTTTGTCCAAAGGGATCTTTGCAGCAAAACCACACTGCGATGCTTAAAAGTAATCTGAAGTTCAGATGTATCAGTTCACTTTATGGAAAGACCTAGAATACTTCAACCTTCTACCATTCTTTCACTTTCATAAATAAAATTTATTTTTATACCAGATTAAGGGAAAGCAATCCTCCCTGTGAAGTCCAGCCTTTAGAAATATTGCTGTTTGGAAATTGGTGAATCTTCAAAGAAAGATTGCTCAATTAGTTTCTTCTGTTGAACTAGTATCACATCTTATAGACAAGGCAAAGCCAGCAGGTTTCACCTCATGTGAGTTGGTAGCTGATGATAAATGCTTAACTTCCATTCTCTGTCCCAAGTTCTCTAGTAATGAGTATGTGCTTAATGCCCAGATTTGCCACTGTTTGTCTCATTGGCACTTTACCTAAGGAGCAGAGAAGAGACATAAGTTAATTATAGCTCCCTATGGCAATTCCTGTCTTCCACTGAGGGACGTAAGTGTTGCTTGCAGTGAAACCAGGGCAGTGCACCTTCAAACTCCAATACAGCCCCAGTTCAAACTTCGACTTCTTATTTTTCTGAGACAGATGAAGGCAATGCATTTCTAGTTCTTCAGTACAGAAGAGATTCTGTTCTTTTATGTGTGGCTGCTTAAGTCAAAGAGTATTTTCTGTACTTGATTCTCAAAGTCACTGAGCACTTTTCTCATGAAATCCACTGGGAGAAAAGGCTTCCTACCTGGCCTGTCTGAGAAATGAAGAGTAGTGAGAATAGTCACTGATTCAATATATTTGTATACTCACAAAGAAGTGATTTTTTTGAAAGAATAGTTGTGCAAATCAATTATGTTTATGTATTATGTTTCCTTCTGTGATTTTGTGATAAACTCTTTTGCAAGAGTTTATTTTGGTATATGTCCTTTTTTGGTGTCTGGGCACTTTAAGGGCCTCATCTTGTTACTACTTTCTATGGAAGAGTGTAACCACGTGAATTAGTGGTCTAGTGGGAATAGATGTCACTAAAAAAAAGAAAAAAAGAAAAACCTTAGTGGCACAATTTGCCACATCAAGTAGGGGGAAAAAAAAAAGAGATGTATAAGTTTCTTTCTACCTCTTTTCACAGTTAGTTTTTTGAAATGTAAGAAATGTAAAGTTTTCTTAAAGTTCCTAGGGACTGGCCCTAGTTGAACAGGTTTGTTTTGCAAATAGCTGCTTGGAGTATCCAAAGCGGGACAAATAGGCAAGCTAATGATTAAACAGTACAGGCAGTTGAGTTCGCTGTGGTTCCGTGTAATGCTTGGCCCAGGTATTAATTCACTTGCTAATACAACACTGTGAATGAGAACAATGAATCTGCCCCACACTAGCCTCAACTTTTATTTAATAAAAGCACTGTTTTACACTTGTAATTTTCTAAATACAACAGGGAAAAAGTTCTGTTTCAATATCTGGTATTAAGTTCTGATGCAGGGCAACTTTGTGTTGATAACATTGTTTGCCCATTAAGTCACAAAGTTACACACATACTTTGTTTTCCCTCAAAATTTCAAGAAGTGCCAACCAACTTTCTTACTGTTGGGAGATAAATGTGAAATATTTTTACAGTCAGAACAGGTAACTGGTTCTCATCATGAAAATATTTTGGTACTTGTCATGTGAACAGTAATTCATGAGGCTATTGATAATCTTTACATTATCAGCTGCAGTTGTGTTTGTACTGGATAGGGGAGAGCGTGGACTTATTTACATACATTTTCAAGTTTTATTGCATAAGATGACTTAGCATTTTATCAGCAAATGTGTTTTTAACTGCACATACAATTGTTTTCATAAGATTGAGGGCTGTGTTAGGTAGCATCAAATGCTTTTCACTGGGTAACTGTATTATGTTTGTGGAGGGAATGATTTTTTTATGTACAACGCTGTTCAGTATTCTGAGTTTTGAGGGCTAAAGTTCAAAATACTTCTGTATAGGTATGTACAGTTATAATATGGAAAGTTGGATGTGATTTTTTTTTTGTTGTAGGCCTTCATGATACTGCCAGTGCCTGACTCCTTTTATTTTTTGCAAATTTTTTTTGTTCCCTAAATTAATTTTTAATATCTTGTTACATGTGTGTGGAATCAAAGAGAAGTAGCTTAGTCGAGTCACTTCCACATATCTCCTTGCCTGGAGCAGTTCAGGGGCTGCCAGCAGCACGGTGCATTTGTTTCATTTTTGCCTTGTTGTGGTTGAGCACCAAAGCACAGAGTTTACACTGTGAGCAATGCCTATTGGCTGTGTCAGTAAGCTGTCAGAAGAAAACATGAATATAGCTGCTCTCTTTTTCTTGGTTACACTTAGAAAGTGGCAGTCAGGAGAGCTTCCTTCGTAAGCTATGTTGCCAGGCTGCCTGGTGCTAGCTTGGCTAGCCCTGTTCCTGCAGGTAGCAGCAGCCTCCCTGAGGTGGCATATTGTGTTAGTCTCAGCTGTAGGCATAAGGGAGCCTTTCTGTTCTCCTTGGGGAGTACCAAGAGCTTAATGAACACACTGTGACTGCAGTTTTCATGGACTCTATTGCTGCATTTTGAAAGCTGATTGTGTGTTTGTCCATGCTGTCCTATTTGATTGAATTGTTCCCATTGTCTTGTTTGTATTATGTTGTTTTGAGATGCATCTCAGCCACTGTTAGTGCAGTTCTATTTTCATGCTGTTTCTGATTTTTTTTTTTCTTTTTAATTATATTTCTGTGACCTGAACACTGAAGTTTGTCTCAGGAAGGAAGGCAGATTTCCAGGAGGATTTAATCATGCACTTGTGCTATCACGATTTATGAATAAGGTTTTCAAACAGAATTAAGTTCTTCAATATAAGCTATACTTAATTGAAGAGAATGTACTAATTGTTGCATTCATTTTAAAATTTATTATAAGAATGGGCAAACGTTTTTCCCTTAAATTTGGCCTTTATCTTCCTGATTATAGAAGTTTTTGCAAGGGTAAGGAAAATTATTTAAGATTTCATCAACATCAGTGTAGCTGAACTGCATTTCAGCAATGGGATTGAAGAACATCTAGTTTCTGAACAAAAGAGGTTAATGGGTTATGTAGTTGTGTATACTAGAAAGATGGGAAATTAAACTTTTAACAGTATTGTTGTACTTGGTTATACTTCAAGGATTCAAAATAATTCAAGGCAGGAGGTTAAGTTATCAGTAGGCACATTCAGAGAGCAGTTTTACACTTTGTTAATTGCCAGATGTTGCATAATGCAAATAAAAAAATCTCTTTGAACAAACACCAGAACACCCTTTATTTTTTTTTATTGGGAAAAAAAGATCAGTATTTTTCAAAAGCCCACAGTTTAGTATGCTTCAGCGTAATAATAGCACCTGAAGGGGGGGGGGGGGGGGAACCCACAAAGTTAAGAAACAGTTTTCTGTTCTTCAGCCTTCTTTTTACTGCTGTGTACAAATTAAGAATTACAAAAAAGATACTGGAATTATAGAAAATATGCATATAGGCTAAGTATTGCTGTGAACTTAGCTGATATGATCACAGTATTTATACTTATTACTTTATTTACTTATACTGACAGAGCTGCCTCACTTTATCTAAGGAGTATTACAAATAGTACTTAGAAGTGAGGAGAAAACAAAATATATACAGAAGGTGACAAAGAAAGATTAATAAAAATGGGTCAGTGTGGACAGGCTAACCGAATGCTTTTAACTTGCTGGAAGATCTTTGTGAGCTGTGATATTTTGTACAGCTCCAGAAAAGTGCAGAAAGATTAAGTGTATTTGTTTGTGTTGTGCTTCTTCATGAACAGTACTGAGAGTCTTCTATTGTTTTTTTTTTCTGGGAAAGATTTAAGTTTTTTTTTCTTCTACTGTGACAGATTGTCTGCAGAAGTGCAAAACCTATAGAAATGGCAGTGAAGGAAAAGATCTCCATGTTCTGCCACGTGGAGCCTGAGCAGGTCAGTACTTCAGTTACCATTAGTTACATATGTGGGGAAGCATACAAAAACATGCATGCCTTTCAGTTTTCCACTCCAGATTATTTCATTACATCATAGTTATTTTTCTGACTTTTTCTTGCTATTATGTACACTTCAACACCTAAGAATGTCAGAAGTTTATATGTTAATTTTCATATGTTGAACAGTTATTAACAATTTGAATGCATGTTATATTTGGTATAATTAATGAATAGTTTGTAAAAAAGGAAAAGTTAATAAAAGGAGTAGATTTTGAGTATATAGTTAATTCACTATGTGTTGGCATGAAAACTGCAGTCTCATGCAATAGCCAGTGTTGTAACTATGGTTGGTTATTGTCTGTAAATCGTCTAAAATGCTTATAATAATGGATAAATGAAGCCAGCCCTAAAGCTAGGGATTTTGTTTATGTCCAGAGATCATCACAGCTGCTTGAATATGAAGGTAGGCTGAGAGAGTTGGGGTTGTTCATCCTAGAGAAAAGAATGCTTTGGGGATCTTTATAATAGCCTTCCAGTACCTAAAATGGTCTTAAAAAAAGGTAGAGATGGACTCTTTATTGGGTAGTGTGGTGATAAGACAAGGGGGGAAAATTTGTAAGCTAAAATAGGGGAGATTTAGGTTGCTTATTAGAAGAAAGTACTGAAACAGGTTGCCCAGAGAGACTGTGGTTGCCCAATCTCTGGAGGTGTTCAAAGCCAGATTGCATGGGTCTTTGTGGAACCTGGTCTTCTGGAAGGTGTTCCTGCTTATGCCAGTGGGGTTGGAGCAAGGTGATATTTAATGTCCCTTCCAATTGTGGCTGTTCTGAGATTCTTTGATTGTAATTAAAGCTAAGGGGTGGAAAGGGGGAAGGTCATAGTTTTGGCATCTGTCTTCTCAGGTAACAGTTATGTGAGATGAAATCCTGCTTTCCTGGAAATAGGTAAACATCTGTCTCGTGGGAAGTTCCACTCTGGGAAGTAGTGGAAAAAATTGCTTGTGCATGTATTTTGTTATACTCATTAAACTGTCTTTATCTTAACTCAGAAGTTTTTTCAGTTTCATTTTTCTGATTCTCTCTGTCCGTCCTGCAGGGGTGAGTGAGTGAGTGACTGTGCGGCACTCAGCTGCCTGTTGGAGTTGAAGTTCAGCAGCTGTCCTGCTCACTCAAAAGAAGTTTATTTAAAAAGTAGAATGTATGCAGAATACAAAATGTAGATAATATGCAAAAATAGAATGTGTATTTACTATGAGAAATATTTAGGTAAGTCTTTTATATTGTGCTTTTGTTTTTTTTTCTTAAGGTGATATTTATCCATGATGTTTCTTCCACTTACCGAGTACCAATTCTGTTGGAGGAGCAAGGCATCATCAAGTATTTTAAACAGAGGTTGAATTTGCCCATTGATGACCAGCCAAGTGATCTTTTAATGAAATGGAAGAAAATGGCTGACAGGTATGCTGACTCCTGCTGCTCTTTCAGGAGGTATTTGAATTCAGGTTAGGTTTTACCTGACCTGGAACAATCAAACTGTGCTGGGGTCAGTAGCAGGTTGCTGCTGCAACAACTGTGGAAACTCTGGGCTTAGAAACATTAACAGTTTAAGGATTCTAAAAGATGCTTTGTAAAGTTAAAGAAAAACAAAATGTGAAAATGGATATAATAATCCAAAAACTTGTTTTTGTCAGATATGAAAGGTTGCTGAAGGTGTGTTCCATAGCTCTCGTTGGCAAGTACACAAAACTAAGTGATTGCTATGCATCTGTTTTCAAGGCTCTGGAACACTCTGCACTGGCGATTAATCACAAACTGGATTTAATGGTGAGGATCTCTCTGGATTTTGCTTTCAGGAATATTTTGAATATACATTGCTAACTGCCATCATGTCAAGCAGTTTTTATTTATATGAAAATTAGAAAATGAATAATTTCATTAAAAAAAACAGAACACTTTTTTTAAAGTAGTGTTTAGAAATGAAATTGTTTTCTTAGGAACTAAACTTACCTGAAAAGATTATTGATAACCCCAATTTGGGTCTGATTATTTGATTTACTTTCAAGGTTAGGTTTCATTTGTTATGGGACTGCTTATTGTGTTAGTGAGATTAGCCTAAAGACAAGAGATAATAGGCAAATTGAAAAGCAATTTATTTTCTTATTAGAATCTGCTGTGAGAATCCTTGTATAAGGATTGAATTTGTTGTCTTAAAATAAGAATAGAAAGTTGAATTACACAGATAAATTGTTATTGGCTTTGTTACTGCTGTTAACTATTCATTTCTATCCCAGGGCTTTGATGCTAGGGGTGGGAAGGTGTGGAGCAGAGAAGTGGCGTGGAATTGCATGTTGGTATTTATGAATAGGTACAGAGGATACTTTAGCAACTTGCAATAGCGAATTAATAGTACATAGTCACAAAGTATCAGCATCAAAACGCTGGTTAAGTGTGATTCAGGAAGAGGTATTAGATAATTCTGTAGGGCTTCTTCCAAGAAAGAAGTGTTAATGTATTCCCTAGGGAGGCAGAAAGATATTTCCTACCAACAGAAGAAACTGGGACAAACAAATTGCTTAAAGCCTTTGTTAATTATATGAAAGATGAGATGGAGTGCACCCGAGCAAGTCTGAGGATAATACTAAATTAAGGAGAGCTCTCTGTATGGTGGCTGTTACTCTGAGGGACTTTAACAGGCTATGGGAATGGACTGACAGGATCTGATGTTAGAATTCTAGAATTGCTCAGGTTGGAAAAGAGCTGAAAGATTATCAGACTTGGTTAGGTTATGCAACCATACTACCCTAGTTCTAAAAACCCTCTGCTAAATTGTGTTGTGAAGTTGAACAGGGGAAAAATGCTAGTCCTGCATGTGACATTGAGTAACCTCATTAGTAGTGCAGGATGCAGCATGACTGACTAAAAAGTAGCTTGTGAGGAGAGGTACTTGGAGTTTCAAGTAGATGACGAGTTGAGTGTGAGCCAGCAATGTGCCATTGCTTTGAAGAAGGCCTACAACATCCTGAGCAATGCTGTGGTGTAAGTGGCATCACATGGTGAGGGTAGCTGAGGGTAGTCACTGTTCCCCTTCTGTTCAGCACTGTTAAGACTGTATGAAGGGTGGTATTCAGTTTTAATCTCCTCTGTATAGGCTGTGTAATGACATAATGATTGAGTTTGAAGTAGGACCACAAAGATCAGAGGGCTGAAGTGCATGCGTATGAAGGGAGCAGAGTAAGTTTCTTCAGTCTGAAGAAGAGAAAGCTTGGGGGGAATCTTATTGCTGTCTGTATCCAAGAGAGTGAAGAGAAGACAAAGTCAGGCTCATTCCAGAAGTGCGCAGTAGAAGCTTGGGAGAGTGTGACAAGTGTTGATTTGATTAAAAAAAGAAAAAAAATTCATTGGGAAAACAGTCAAACCCTGAAACAGTGTGCCCAAAGTGGTTGTGAGGTCTCCATCCCTGGAGAATTTTAGATCCTGACTGGAAATGGCCCTGAGCAACCTGCTCCAATTTGACCTGCTTTAAACAGGGATGTTGTCTAGAGTCTTCCAAAGGCCATTCCAATCTATGTGATTCTGTTATTCTAAGTAGTATTTTATGCTGGCAATTGCATAATTGTAAATTTTTATGATATGTAAAAAAACTTTTTTTTAAGCAAAGTGTGCCTAGTCTTGCAGGTACATGGTTAACAAAGCATCTAAAACTGAGTTCAGTGGAGCTTTTTCATTAACAAGCATGGGAATAACTGCTGCTAAAACTCATTCCAGCTTGGTGCTGAAGTGTACTAGCTGACAAGGATTCCTGCTGTATTTATCTGCATGCACCAACTTTTTTTTTCCTCATCAGAAGGTTCTCTATATAAACCTGTGTTCCAAAGGAACTTCTTAATACTGTATGTGGGATCCTGCTCGCAACCTAATATCTGACATGTGAATGATAAAATGTTGGTGCTGCTGCCTTATGCTTGGCAGGGAAATTGCAACTAACTTTAGCTGTAATTAGTTTTTTCCTCAGTTTTCCAGTGTGATAAAGCATCCTTTCAGTTTGTCTTGTACCAGTGTAAAATGGCAAGGTGCATAGGTAGTTATTTTTCTGTTGTATTTTTGATGCTTTTTGGAGAATGGAAAAAGGAGAAAATGTAGCTAGGAGGCAACTCTATCTGGAAAATCATAGACAATCTTTATATCTGTTTAATTTCTTCACACACAAATGAATACTGTCACTTCAGATAATCTGGTTCTTATGGTACATGGCCACTACAGCAGGATGCTACTAACTATGTGATTTTTCAGAAAGACTGTTAAAACCATGACTCAAACTCTGATATTTTGTGTCTTAATGTCCCGGTCATTTACTCTAGTGGTGCCTCAGGAGCCATGCTTATTAGTGGCAGCATTAATTCTAATGCAGGATCTCTGCTAGGACATACACAGTGAGCCTGGCTTGCTTTCTACAGTTCATGCTTTCAAGTCAACCCACGTGACTGTCTTTCCCATAGGCTAGACTATGCGAGTTTATCCAGTCTTAATGAGATAAACAGTGGACCCAAAAGCTAGTAAAATAAACATCCTAGCTGCATCTCATTTGGATGTCAGTACAAGGTCAGGCCCAGCCCTTGATTGGTGTCCAAATTTCCATAGAAACTAAAGTTGGGTACATGGCTGTTGAGCACTCTCGCAAGTCTGTGTACCTGGAGGGCAGGAAAACAAGGATTGGAGGCGAGCAGAGCTCTGGAGCTGATGTACAAAGAAAGAAGCATGGGGTGCAGCAGGTAGAGCAAACATTGAGTCTTCACTGTAGTTGCTGTAGTCTTACTGAGAAATTCACTTAGTAGTCACATCATACAGAAGTTACTTATATAGTATGTGCTGCTTTCTCCGTGGAAGAAAATACTATTGTGTTGTACTTTTTTTTCTCAGTATATAGACTCAACGGAACTTGAACGTTCTACAGAAGCAGAGAACTCAGTGAAATACCATCAGGCATGGCACAAGCTGTGCAAAGCAGAGTAAGTGTTTTGTATCTTGAGTGTGGTATTTACTTAATGTGATTCGGTGAATCACTTCTCAGTGTATCCAAATTTTTGTTTTTTATGGAATGGGATAGCCTTGCACGACTGGTGTCAAGATAGTGAAACATAACAAATTGTGGAATTGCCCTAATCTTCAAACCCTGTTTTAATCTCTTTAGACAAATTGCAGTTGTTAGTTGTTTTGGATAGCTAGTCAAAATAGTTTCCTTAAAGTACAGGTCTGTTTGTCAATGATCTTAGTCCACACGCATGCATCACAGTGAAAGGTAGAGAAAAGCTTAGTAAATGCTTGTGCTACTCTGGAAAAACTTTTTGTTATGAGCTGTTAGGCTTTCAATTTTTATTTGTTAGAAAATGTAACTTGTTTAGATGCATTCATTTTTTTCAGTGTTATTTAGTAGTCATTGAGTTTTGGTTTTAAGATCTTGCAGTGGTTAATAAACGTATTCACTTAGTGAATACACAGCTAATAGCTGTAGAAAGCAGTGAGAACTTCACTGTATAGTAAAGAGTGAGGTGAGAATTAGGATGGATAGATGAGACAAATCCCCACACTTAAATTCTGTATGGTAGTAGGAGACATACCTTTTGTGCACTGTTCTTGTTCTTTTGTACTGAAAAGTCCATACGATCTGAGAAAGACTTCTGGTGACTTCACCGTACTTGTTAGATGCTTTATATATGGCTGTCATTACAGTGGCATTCTCGTCCCAGGAGGGTTTGGAATTAGGGGAACAGAAGGCAAACTCCAAGCTATCTCCTGGGCAAGAACAAAGAAAAAACCTTTCCTCGGTAAGATCATTAGTATTAGTAATTATTGTGTTTTGGAGGTGTAGAGAAAGCTAATTTAATATTTAAAAAAAAAGTGGTCTTCCCAACCTGCTAGAACAGGTGTGTGAACATCTACTATGTTGTTAGTAAGTAAAAAGAAAACTACTGTCAATAGAATACTAAGAAAGGATTCTGTCTTAGGATTGTATGTAAGCTGTTTGGAACATGTGCCTTATAAATGATGCCTAGGGTCATAGTCACATACTCCAGCTGCTATATACGAAATGAAGAAAAAGGCCTTTCTTACCTTTCCTGTTCCAAAGTCTTTATTTGCTATATTCACATTTTGCATGGAGATCCTGTGCATCTCAGTGTGATGAAATCAGTATCATACTTACTGATCGGTGTGCAGAAAACAAGTGTCTTTGGGCATGTGCAGTATTAAATAGTTTTTGTTGATTTGTCTGATATCTTATTACAACAATTCTTGAAGGTTCCATATGGCCTGTCAGCTGAATGCTGTGTGTGTAAATCCCTGGAGCTTTGGTCCTCATTCTAGTTTTGGTACAACTCTATAAGTAACAATGGCTATTTGCTAAAATAAAATTAGATTTTAGATATACCCAGGCTTTCAGCTTTTGTTTCTTTGCAATAATTATTTGAGAAGAAGATGGGAGGAAAAAAAAGGAACAATTTTTGAATGGACACCATTGTTCCACATGTATTCACAGTACACCAAGTCTGAGGAGTTTGCAATTTTGTTCTAGCTTTCTGGTAAGTCTGTGTGTATACACAGGGTACTAAGGTTGCTGAACAGCCCCATTAAGATGGAACAGTAAGTACTTTGTCTGCCCTGTTCTTTGTGCTGTTAAATTTTGTTTTTTGGGTTTTTTTTTTGGTTCTGTCTTTTAGGAGTTTGCCTGGGAATGCAATTAGCAGTTGTGGAATTTGCGAGAAACTGTTTAAATTGGAAAGGTGAGCTCAGAATGCTGGTGTGGATGTGGTTTGCTTAGATGGAGTTTTATTATGTACATGAAATATTTATCTGTTTTTAGGTAGTTCCTTTAGATTATCCTTCAAAATGGTTATGTTGCAAGAGCTAAGCACCCTGTGTACAAAGGAGCAGGAACTCCTGTTATGCAGATTGCCTGTAACTTGCTGCCTGACTTAAGCACATTTTCTGCAATACTCTTTATTGTTCACCTTTGTGAACACTCTTGCTGGAGTGTACAGGTGTGGTGAAGAGGTAAAACATGAAATTAGGCCTTGCTTGCTTTTGCGTACTTTGTTGGGGTTGCTAAATTACAGCTATTGCATCAGTAATTTGAAGAGGTTTAGCTCACCAGTGAACTTCTACCACTGAAAATTGAGATTAAGAAAGTTTGGAAATTGGGAAATACAGTGTGTGTGACTGAGGTCACAGGAGAGTGCCTCCAAAGTGGTACAGTATGTCTTTCAGCAGGCAAGATTGAAGTGGAGATGCAGACAGATAGAAAAATGTCACAGAACTGTTCTTATGAGTCTGTAGTGCTTGTAGAACAATGGTGATGTACTGCTTTTGAATTTTTTTTCAGATGCGAATTCTACAGAATTTGACCCAGACACAAAAAACCCTGTTGTAAGTACTGACATTTCTCCTGTGTGTGTTTTGTGAGCATACTTCTTGTGTTAAAAAAAAAAACAACAAAACAACACAACAGTGGACTCTGGAAGCTACAGTTGGTCTGTGTTTATACATGAAGTGATGTCCATTGTCTTTATTCAGTTTTACTTATATAGGCATTTTATTTTTGAGTAGCTCCTTGCCCTCACCTGCTCACTTCTGTAACTTGCCACGAAAGTATTTTATTAAGTTTTTAATAGCTTCCTTAGCTGTAGGCAAATGCTGATAGGAGACAGTAATGCTAGCTTTACTGGAGAATAAAATGTAAAGAGAAGCTGGAAAGTGTAGAATGAAGCCATTAAAATAGAAATCTATACAGGAAGAGATTATATACAAAACTGTTGAAAAATTTTTCTTCCTTGATTTGAATACTGGAAAGTAGGCACTCTTTCCTGCCGACCCAACCCACCCAATGCACATTCATCTCAAGGTTCTCCTTTTCAGAAAAATTTCAGTGCTGTAGGTAAGCCAAGGTCCTCAGTATGGGATATCAATGGTAGTATTTTGGGACAGAGTTCCTCTGGGTGTGTGTTCTAGTTCAGGAGAATGTAGTATCACATTATCTATAACGATAAAACTTAAAATGGATCAGTAGGGATGGGTTTGTAAAAAATGAAATAGGACAGATAGGTACATGTGGAAAATAAAGCAGTAGCTTTGTGTAAGATCCTTTAGTGATGAATTAAGTGTGTTGCTTGTGATACAGAAACAGTAGCTTATAAACTTCCTTCAAGAGAGTTTTATTGGGATTTTAAAGTAAAATACTTTTCACATCTGCTTTATCTGCAACATGCAAATAGGAGTTTTTAAAATTGTCTTATAGTTCGTCAGTCATATACAGAAGAGATAACACACTCTGAGCTTTTGAAGGCTAACTTGAGACTGTTACAGTTTGATTCATTGAGAGATTTCCCCCTTAATGTATGAGAATACATACTTTTTCACTGAAGGGATTTCATAAACAGCAATATGTTGTAAAATGTGGAAGTTGTTGAAAGTTTACTATAATTGTTTTGGGAAGCAAGAGTGATAATACAGGGGCTGATCCCGTGATGACTTTGCTTTTAGGGTTTTTTTTAGCGACAGTTCTATGCATGCAGGCTATTTTACTGTTGTTGGGTAGAACAAGGAACAGTTTCTTCTTTTGGCACATTAAGATTTTTAACTGCCAAAAGTGATGTTTGTGGTTTTTCAAAGTTATCTTATTTTTCTAGTAATTCAAGCTCAGTTGGCAAAGGTTATAATGCTATTAACGCCTATTTTTTCTATCCTTTGAACAACTGCTATACCTTGCTTTCTGTGGGTTTGAATCACCATCAGCTGCTTTGAGAAGATTTTGAATCTCATTTGGATTTTAACACTGGCAATTTGAGTTCATGATTCTTTACATTGTTAACGTGACATTTTTTTTCTATGTGCAGAACCTTTCTGCTATTCCACTGTAACAACAATCAGTTTTTTGGGGAGTTAGTGCTGCCTAAGAATGAGACAGAAAGCTGGTGGTTTAAATTAGGTGTGTAGGTCTCACCAGTGAAGTAAGCATGCAAAGACTCTTTCGCTTTCACTGCATGACGTGAGATCCTTCTGCCTGGTGCAGAGTCAACTCATAATTTTCAGGGACCTAAAGTCAAGTAATATGGAATACGTCTTATATAGTTTCATATGACTGCATTTGATCTGGTCAGCTCAGATACCTTTTTGGAGTGCAGTCAGGTCATGAAGCCTGCTTGAGGAAGAGGTGGAACTGCCCATTTGCCTCCATTATTCTGAGGATTGGTTGCTACTTCATATGCAGAGGTCAACAGTAAACTGAAGTCTGGAATATAGAAGCTTGTCTGCAGTAATACTGGCTGTTTCTTTCATTACTGAAATGGTAGTATTAGTTTAATATGTCAGACAAAGCTTTTATTCCACAAGTACTTAACTGAGTGATTTGCAGTTAGCCATCAAAGTCAAGCAAGGTATATATTTTATAAGGTTGTGTAAGCATTGAATTAAGAAAGTAATAGAGCGAATGTGTGTGTCATAGAAGATTAATACAGTATTTACAATGGAAGCAGTATGCCTTCAGTACGTATAACAGATTCTTTTGTTTTAAGCTGCGCTAAGGTTGTGAAATTGATTAATATTGGTCAGCACCTTAATCTAATCTTTGACATCTCAGTTCTGGGTGAGAAACGGCTGTAAATTGTTCCAAGAAAGAAATTTATACTGTCAATATCTGTTAATGATAAGACTTTGCTAAAACAGATTATTTATCTTGTGCTAAAAACTTTAAGTGTTTTGTATAGTGACAAATCAATAAAAAAGACTGGAGAAGCAGCAGATCAGTGAAGCTTGTGAACTACTAGACTGATGCAGATGTTTCATTATCCATGAAAATTAATTAGAAACACAGTGTCAGCACTGATAATATCTTGTGATGCCACTGCTTGATTCAGCTGAGTCCTGACTTAGTACCACAGCGGCATATTTTTTTATTCTTGCTGCTTTGGAAGCTGAAGAGAGGAAAAGCACTGGTGAGGACCAAGTTCTGTTTTCTTCTGTTTCTAAAAGGAAACATGTTCTACAGTGTTTATCAGGAGAATTCTGGGGCAACCATAAGATATACATCTTCTTGCATTCCTTCTTAATTTGCTAAGCATTCAAGTACTCAGAACAGAACATACCAAAATAGTTTCTTCTAAAGCATATATATATAATCTATATAATATATATATAATCTATATTATATATATATATAATCTATATTTTATATATATATAAAAGGGATACTTTGCTTTATTATTTGCCTTTTTAGTCCCTGTAAGTTGTTCTCTTTCACCCTTTTCTTTACGTTTCTGGAAATGATCTTCTCTTTTTCAATTAAAAATAAAAATGGAGGTTGTCGAATAACTTGGAGTTAAGCTTCCAGAAGAAATACAAGTTACTGAAATCGTGAGAGATTAATATTGTTAATGTCTCTCAGTAGCAGTGGCACAAGTTGTACTATAGAATGACATTGTATTAGGAAAAAAGTGTTGTAAGTAGTGTTGTAAGAAATTTCAGCATGAGGCAATTGTGACTTGTTCTTCTTTGACAAATAACGAAGACAGAACTGAACATGCAAATGCAGCGTTGCTTGAAATGCTGAATATCTGCTTCATTTCAGCTGCTTGTCTGCTTCTTGCTCTATTGTCTCATTGTGACAGTATTACTTGACCTGGGTTTTGCAAAATCACCCAACCGAAACCTGATAGAGGAAGGGAACCCTGTATTGCCTGTTCTGGGAGGTTTTCTTATTACCAGTCTTGGTATGTAAATTCAAGATGTATTACTTCAGATTTCAAATGATGAGAAAAAAAAAAGATAGTCTCTGCATATAAAACAGGAAGAGGAAGCTAATGGCTAAATAACGTGAAATGTACCCCAAATATTCTTTTAAAATCCAGGAGGAGGGAAAAAAAAAGTGAGTATTAGATGTAGTGAAAAGTTAAGAGGAGTTGCCACCTAGAATTTGAAAACATTAATAGACTGTGGGTTATAAATTCTGTTTGAAAGATTTGAAGTTATTTGTTCAGTATTTTCATTTAGTCTTAAGCTAAACATGTGTAGTCTGAAGTAAAAAAAAAAAAGTCTTTAAAGCAGTTTTCACCTGTTTCCACCCAACCATGCCTTTTGCATTGAATAACATAATAAGGTTTGTTGTTTTTATTTTAGTTTTAAGTATGCTTGATTTTTCCTGAGGCAAATGAGACAGATATGATCACTGATCAGTCTCTGTTTCTTATCATCGTTATTTTCAGGTTATGTTCCCATTATATATTCTTAAGTTTTCCAGCCCTTTGGATAATAACAGTAGGTAAATTACAGCTCTCTGCTGGGAAGATAACTGTTCAGCAAAAATAATGCATTGAGAATAGTGCTTAGTATGAGTTTTCTGTTGCAAATGACAATTTTAAAGTCTCCTTTAAGAAGAATCTGTACAGTCTGAACTACTAATGAGGTTGATTCATTGGGAGGAAAAATACATTATTTTTGTGTCTATCCCCCTTGACTTTTGTGTTCACTTCCTCTACTATTAAGCTTAGATTCGCTTTCTTTGGTAAAGAACATAATGAAAAGCTGAAACTTGATTTCAGCTGTGTCTAGTACCATTCTAGCAAGCAAGCAGACAGAACAGCAGCACAACGAAACTGTTCCAGCAAGGATTCCTATGTATTTGTTTTAAGCAAGTCTTGTTGTGACAAGTCATAAAGAACTGTGGTCGCATCTCTTGTAGCATTGTGAAAATTGAGGTGTTGCATGGCATCTGTGTCTTACAACTTTCAGAAATTGCGTAGAAATAGGCTTTGCCAGTAGGTGACACTCTTATAACACATTCATTAGTTGATGCCCACTTTTCTTGTACAGGATGCCCATAACCTGATTGAATTCTAAAATACCAAATGTTTCCTAACACATCAAAAGGAATGTGTGTCCCATGTGTTATGTAAAGAAACATCATAAAATTGTGATATTATTTGTGTGAGGTAGCTAATGTTGCTTAACACACAAATGAGAATGTGGCACATTTTGTTTTGAAGTCAAAGTATACTTTTAATTTAGAAAAATGATTTTTTTAATGTACCAGGAAAAAAAGTACCAAATACTATGATTTCCTTTTTTCCTTCCAAAACTTGTGACACAGTTTAACAGCTGAAGAGTTTGTGTAAAAGCATGGCCCAAGAGCCTAGCACAACATTCCTGTCGTGTTTAAATATTGTAATTTTTGAGGCTTCTATGCATGCAGCTGTGTTGCAGTGCTGGATTCCAGTCTGTTAGGGAAGAAGTCCAAGTAAGTCCAAGTATAGTGATCGCTTCTATGTGGTCTCTAATGCACTTGATTTGCTTTATCATTAAGTTGATTCTTAAGTCCCGAAGTAACTCTTGAGGTCTGGACTTAATTGCTCTATCAGCATAATGGAGGATGTTGATATTAAAATTCAGTCCAAAATTGTGAGTTTTATAATATGATTAGTACCTCATCCTCTAAATTATTTTGCATTGAAGTTGCTTCTCTTCCTTTTTTCTTCTTCGTTCATTTCCTTTATTAAAGTAAATGATAGTCCCCATGAATTACTCAGACAAATGCAAGTGTGACAAGGGAACTGTGTAATGGAGAAGTTAAATCTGCACCAAAAAAAAGTTGTAATGGATGTTTTAATTTGCAGCAGCAAGCACTCAGATCTTATATATGTGTGTGCGTTCTCACTTAGAAAACTTTTAACACACAGGAAATATGTACTTATCTACAACTTGAAACTGAGGTGGAATATTGCAGTCATGCTTACCATGGTGATTTTATATTGTTATTTAAAATAAATGCCTTGTTTTTCTTTAAGAAAAATTGAACCTTTTAGCATTTCAAAATGTCATCTTATGTGATGACATTTTCTCAAATAGCATTTTAGTAACATAAAATAAAGACAGGTAACTCTGAACTAATTTTGAGGCACTTTTGTTGGAAATTGTGCCTAGCCGACAGGAAACACGATACAGAAGCTGAATTTGTTATGTCATATAAATCTTTATTGTGTATTTTTTGAAATTACAACAAGGAAATCTGTGGATTTAGGTGCACGCAGTGTTCACGAATGCCACGTTCTTCTCTCTCAAAGGAACGATGCTCATTCTGGCAGATGCTTTATTGTCCTGTAATCTTTTTTATTAGCATCACAAACTCATCGAAGCTGATGCTTCCATCATTATTTTTGTCCAATAACTTAATTACGTTGTCAAGTGAGAATGAATCCTGTTTTTGTTGGGGGGAATGGGGGAGAAAAAAGAATGAAATGAATTGCCACAACTGTCTTCTAGTGAGGATTATTACCAAGAATTGATGCAGTCAGTAAGAGTGTTGCTTGAAGATGTTACTGGTGATGCGTTAACCAGTTTTACTGGTTAAACTAGAACTACAGTGCTTGCAAATGCCTCTCAAAAATGTTAACAAAGCTACAGTAACTATTTGAGAACTATGAGCGGTTGTTTGCTTTTAATTTGAAGCTTCAATATGTGAACATAACCTGAATGCTCAGATGTGTTTTGTACTACAAAGACAGACATCCACATACAACACGAGAAAAAGCCAGTGCATCTGTCATCACCCAACTACAAGTATTACTCAGGTTACTTCAGTCTTCTAAGTTTTGTTTGGATTACATTATGAAACATAGGTAACACAGCAAGTGCAGCAGCTTCATTGTGAATTGTAGTCCTCAATATGTATACCACCTGCTGCTTTATTAGATCCAAGACCAACATGACACTATTGAAAACAGGTTTGAGTAGGCTGTGGACTTGGGCCTGAGGGTCCCTTTCCTTCCTCTTTTCTTGTCTTTACTAGGAGTATTGTGTTAGAAAATTCTCGTTAATAAAATAAATCCAGTTTATGCTATAAGCTTCTTTTAATTCAAGTGACATCTTAATGCAGTAAGTATTCTGCTAGCATTGCAGATCAGGCTAGTTTGTATAAAAATAGTTCTGAATATAAATTAAGTCTTTAAAATGCTTTCTTCGTACTTTTTGTCTGTTTTGTACTGTCATGTCCTGCTATTTTGTTGATTTATTATGGTGCCATATATTTCTGCATACAGAGTGGGTGGTTGAAAATGTCTGATATCCAGATGCAAAACATCTGTATTTTTTTTCTGAGCACTTCTATTTCCATAAATCTCTGGAAATGGGTCCTGTCACCTAAACTGTCTACAGCTAATATAATAAAAAGCATTATCTTTTTGAATTTTCTATCACATTTCCTGTAAGTTTTAGTAATTAATTTCTGACAGGTGGCTTTACAAGTGGAGACAACCTGTGTTTTATTAGGTGACTTTTTTTCTTTTCTTTGCTTTATAAGATAACTAAACTGTATTCCTGTAGTTCTTAAAATACTGAATTTTCCATTGAGGTACAGTTTCTCTAGCAAAAAGTGCCTGTGTCTTGTCTTGCAACCCAAAAACCAGTGTTTAAGGATTTGCCTAGCAAAAGAATCTAACTTGAGTTCTAATCTAGTTTAGGAAAGGTCTTAGGTAGAGAAGATGGATTTTTTTTTTTTCCCCTCAGCCTCAGGAAGTAGATATTTCTCTCTAGTTTGGTGATATCTTTTTTTTCTTCCTGGAATCTTTCAGAAATGACGAATCTTCTCTTATTTTGAATGGTGCAGAATTAGATTGCATAGAAACTGGCCTATGCCTTCTACTTCTAAATTTGCTGTGCTGATTTACTTGATTTATAGGCGTTCGATGTATTTTCTAGATTGAAAATGTATTGTTCTGATAGAAATAAAATTATTTTATAAAACTGAGATGCAGTATTCTATGTGAAATTTGAATTTCATAAATATTTATTAGGTTTTTGCATTGAGTTTTGTAGGACTTAGTTATTAACTCCCCACTTAGTTATCTGTTATCTCCCTAATGTTCATGAATGCAAGTAAAGTTTCATAAACTAATCCTTAATAAGGATATTTATGGAGCTGGTAAAAACCATTCGAGCACAGAATCTGCCTTGCAGTGTCACTGCCTGTATCCCCCTTTTCCTATCTGTTTTATAGGAAGTACAGTGAATAAAACAACTGAGACTTACCTTCAAGTATTGTGAAAATTGATTCTGGAGCAGATTTTTCAGCCCACCAATGGACAGTGCACTAGTGCTACCCTCCATTAAAGCATATTGAGTAAAGTATTTCAGAAGGTTGTCATTGAGTAAATGTTCCATGTTTCTTAGGTGTTGTCTTGAAGAATAACTGGAAATGAAGCAGACAGTCATCTCATGCACAGAATGTTTTTTGAAATACAGCTGACACTGTTCATTGGTTCGCAGAGCATATAATCAATACTTAACCTAGATGAAAAGACCTTTTCTGTAAACTCACGATTCTTGTAGGAATTAAAAAATTAAATGAAGATAATAGAAACACTCAATATATTTAGCTTGTGCTTACCTCACTCAAAATACAGAGTCTTCAAATGTATCCAGCACAAGTGAGAGTCTCAGATTGAAACTACCTTTATAGTGTCTTTCATGCTCCACCCTGATTATGAAACCAGCATTTGTCATTAAGTCACTGTACTGCTCCTATTGTGTTTTCAGTAGTCAGGTGAATAGGATACATTAGCAGTATAAATGAGTAATATATATATTTTTTAAATCTCTGAAATTGGTCACTGTCAGCATCTATTGTTGTACCTGAGGTAGGTTTCCTTTGTATTTATAGGCCATCTTGGAGAGATTTTTCCGTCTTCAGGTTGTGTATTTTATACTTGAAGATACACCCACACACCCAATAGCCTAAAATTTAAATTGTATGAAAAATATGAAGGAATCATGTGCCCTTTGTGTGAATTGATAATTATCACTGCCAAAGACCATTTCCCAAATTTGGTGCTGTTTCTTAGCATATGAGAAAAATGCTCTGGGATCGAATTTTGGTTGCCAATATTAAAAATCAAAACACCCCATGATACGAATGAAGAAAGAAGGGGATATGCTAAATAGGAAAGATGAATCTAAGAGTCTGAAAAATTATTTCTTCTTGGGAGCATAACTGAATATTGTATTCAGCAGGCTTTGCAGTGTTTAATTAATGATGGTCTGTGTGGCATATTTGAGTGATAATCTGCCCAGGCTGATGCTTCACAACCCATCACAGAATGAAATACTGCTGCTGTTTTTGCATAGTGTGAGATGAAACTACTGCCTCTGGCTGTAGTTTCTCATCTACCTGATGTCTTCAGTTGTCTTTTGGTGTTTAGCTCCAGGCCCACTTACTAGATCTTTTGCTTTCTGTGTTACTTATTGAGAAGGTTTACCAGCTGTGCTGAACCAAGAGCTTTGTGGGTCTTTGGGGAATGGATTAATTATTTGGGACTGTAGGTGTATGGGTCTAAACTACATTTCAAGTGAGTTTGTGGTTTCCTGGGAAGATTCCTGTTGGTGAACTTTGCTAAATGAATTGTCTATTCATTTGCATTAACAGCCCGTTTTCATGTGCTTGTTCTCACTTCCTGGAATAGGACTGGGAGAGTCTTCTAGAAATCATCTAGTTTTTCTCCTTTCCTCTAGATTGGGGTCACTGCTGCTTATGCTGGATATCTGGTTAACCTATTATAAAGTGACTTACATAATGGGGACTCCACAGCCTCCTTATCAGATCTGTTGTTTATTATTAGACAGTTTTGTTAATGTCTGAGCGCCTTGGTCATTCGCGACAACAAGATAATTAGGAGAGCTTGTTTCTTTTTCTTTTCTTTCCATGGGCAGAGCGAAGGATGTCCTATGTTCTCCTTTCATCTTGTTTTCCACCTTTGGTGTACGATGAAACTTCAGTAGTAATGAATTGTCAGGTGATCTGTTAATGCTCCCTCTCCCCTATCTGCTCATGTTTCTTGCCTATAGCTTTTGAATGTAATAGCCTTAAAACACGTCTTTCCTTCTAGAAGCAGTGTCTAGAACCTGATGTGCCTGATATGTGTTGTTGACATTCCAGTATTTGCAGAACTCTTGATTAAGTTTCAGATGACTTGTCTTTACTTGTACTGCAGGCACCTCACCAGTCTTAAATATGCAGTAGTAAAATGCTTATTAGAATAGAAGCATAATTTATATGTTGAGGGGTCACAACTTTAGGAATTCAGTACATTAGCCTTGTTAACTTGCTAGAGGTTCATTAAGGAGGACAACTGATTGCAAAATAGCATAGCAAGTTTTACTGAAACATCTTCCCACGGCTCTGAGAGACTGATGTCTGGAAATTTAGGTGACCTGCTCAAAAGTTACACAAGAGTGACGTGCTGAATCTGAGGTGAGTCCATGATCTTCAGATCAGCTTTATTCACAAGTTATTTTAGTCTGTAGGGGCCTAACTGAATTACTGTCAGTTTTGGGACCTGTAGTTGGATCTCCTAAGATTGTTTTGTCCTTCTCTCTCATTTAGACCACAGTGACCTCCAATGACTTGTGTGATGCATTTGAGCTCTTTATCAGAATTGACAAGAGAACTCAGTTTGACAGGCGTGGGCAGTTCATTCTCCAAGATTGCTTTGCAGGACACAGCTATTACTCCAGGACAGGTCAAAAATTTATCCATCTCAACCCAGCAATGGTAGATTGTTTCCAGTGGTAAGAAATTGTGATCACTGTGCCAGAATTAGAACAGAAGTCTGAATATGTTACTGTTGCCTCAGTCAGGTGATGCGCAGCTAGCAGGCAGCAGCATTTATCAGTGCTGAAGAACAGTAAGTACTTGGTATCAAGTCTTGATTGATATTTGTGTAAGCTGACACTTAGTCCAGAAGCAGCATTTCAGATTTGGTTACATATTTTCCTATGTTTTCTTGGGCATATGGGTCTATATTTTTCCTGTGGTTCATGGCATAATTCAGTTGGGTTTGCCCTGGGCTTGAAAAATCATACTAGCAAGTACTACATCCTTTTGGAACTGACTTGTTACAGTAGCTTAGATACCAGACCATTAACAAAAAAAAGAAGAGAATTGAGCTGATCATGTGCTGTCAATCTGCTTAGGGACATGCATCATGTGTCCCTGTGATGACTGTATTTCACTTTCCGTGACGGTGTCTCAGAATTCTCTCTCAACTGGCTATTGCTGTGTATTGCCCTAGTAAACTGATGTATGGACATGCTTGATACAAGCAATTCCAATCACGCTGGAGAGTGAGAGAATGCTAGTTGCAGGGATGGCTGAAGTTTGAGTACCACTGGTAGTGGTAGGAGTGGTGGAGCTTATGGCATTGTGATCACAAGATCTTGAAGCCTGTTTAATGATGGCTTAAGTGCGATGGTAACTTAAGTGCTATTTTTTTGTCCTTATCACATTTTTTTTGCCACCCTTGATGGCTGTATAGCAGGTAAATCTTAGTAACTTGTCAACTGTAACTTGCTGGACTATAAACTGGGTTTGTCCATCAGTAGATTTCCATGCCACTGACACTGCTGGAAGAGACAGCCTGTGCTATAGAGGTGGGGCTGTCACCTGGGGGCAGCAACTATCTCAGTCATCCTGTTTAATCCTCTGCTGACGGGTTAACACCCTAACCCTCCAGTATTTTTCCAGCTTCCTTGGTCTATTTTGTAGTACTGTCACCACTGTTATTTGCATATGAACCCTGACGAGTTTAAAGTCAGTTGAGGTGTACCTGAGGCTTACGTTGCAGCCTGACTGCAGCATAGAAATGTCTGCTGTCAAGGCAAAGTTGGCTCTATCTGAGAGTGTATGTTTGTGGATATTGTGCATGTGAGAAGAAAGAGTGGGCACTATTGTGCTTAGTATTCTGTTATTTCTGCTTGTGCATTATCCCTAGCTTCCAGGCATCAGTTATTAGGTGAAAGCCCTCTGTTAAATTGGGTTACTTCCTGGAGTGGAGAAAGATGATGGAATAATTTAACAAGTTGGTCTTAGTTCCTTACTTGACTTGTGAATAAGTCTTGCACAGGTCTCAAATAAGTTAGATTTCCATATAAATATTTGCTAAGAATCAATGGTAGTGTAAACAATGCACATTTATCCATGCCAGTTGTGAAACACCAATCCCTCATGTTGCTATCTGAACTTAAATAGAACTAAGTAGAGCTTCCTAAATGTTGCCAGTGCCATGTGTTCTTGCCACTGCAGTAGAAGACAAAAGGCAGACTGTAGGAGAGATTAAAAAAAAAAAAGAAAAAAAAAAAAGAAAAAAAACCCAAACAAATCCAGTTAACAGATTTTCTGAAAATGATTAAATGTTGTGTGAGAAGTTCAGAGAGCTGCACTACAGCCGTTGTGGTGAACCTGACGCTGCTCAGAGGTATGGAACTGTTAGAATTTGAAGATGGGTTGTAAAATCTTTTGTGTGTCAGGAGTGATGCATTCCTCGTGTTAAAACCACCGTTGTTGTCAAGCTTTTAGTGGTGACGTGTAAAAGGGTTGTCTCATCTCACAAACCTGAACTATAGGTTATCCTTGTTATACTGTAACGATACTTCATAGATGTTGAAGGTGTCTCCTTTAAACAGTGCTGGGTGCGGCTGCTTAGGAGATGAATGATTTAATATGATGCATTGTTTTTAGTCAGCTTTAAATTGGTGATGTGTTGTTCATTGTAGCTATATGTGTCAGCTTATCGTGTCATTTATACACGTCTGGCAGACAAATAATGGTACTGCTGAAGCTTCCTCTGATATAGATATTCCATGCTACATGAGACAGTTCTGAGGGAGAACATGCTTCAAGAAGGTTTTATCCTTCTGCTTTCTGAGCCTTGACACGTGCAGCAGTGCATTAAGATTGTTGTATATAAGTATGCTGCAGCTGAAATTTACAGTTTATGTAATTGCTCACGTTTTTTGTTCCTTTGTGAAGTTATTTTTAATTCCTAAGTGTGCTCAAAAAATGTAAAAATCTTCATTTCACCATGGCACATATGTATTTACTGAGGAGTAAAATACTGTTGAGTTTCAAGTAGACCAAGTAAGCATAAGAAAACAAATGCTGTACAAATGGCATTAGAAAGTTCTTTATCTCCCCAGTGAGTTGGTTGTCTTTCAGTAGGAGCTTGGGCTCCCTGGGTGTCTCAATTGTGCCTCAGAACCCTTCCTCTTTGCCTCTTCAGCTTCATGTTCACAAGGTGAAGATTGGGTTCAGCAGTTTTGTTTTCTTTTTCAAAGCATTGTTGTTATCAATGATGCAAAAGTATTCAAAAGAAGCCTAGATGTGTACGTTATTAAACAGCATGGTCACAATGTAGGAATTACTTGGAATTGATGTCTAAAGCCTGAAAATATTAGTAAGAAGCTGCTTTGTCCAACCTCAGTCTTGTCTAGAGATACGTACATTCTGCTTTCATGCAAGTCCAGGATAACTGTCTTTGTCTGTGATAATCCAGCACCATCCAAAGAGAAGTCAGAAATTACATGTCTGATCATCTCAATCCTGAAAAGACCTAATCAAAAATGTATGCTTGCAGTTTATCTGAGGTGCTTTAATGAAAAGAGACCTGATGATATATGGGTTGGAAGATGTTTTTTTAAAAACAAGGCAATAGCTGAAGATGGCATTTTCTATATTGATGTGATTGATTACTCTTCTCTTTGCATGTGGGAAAGATGGGAAAATGTGTTCTGGCTTCTGTTTCCAAAACTATTTTGCATTGTGTTAAACATCAGGAGTTGGGAGAGTGAGGATTTATGTACTCTTTGCCGTGTGTATTGTTGAGTGGGAGGCCTGAAGGTACACTGGATGGGGACAGTGGGCCCTCAGAGCTGTTAAAAATACTCAATCCCCAGGATTTCAGATTCCAAAGTCTTTTACTGTGCTATGAGCAGCCCTTGGACCACTGTGATCCTGCTGCACCCATTCTGGCGTTACTACTGAAGTAGAAGGGAGTTTCTGAGACAGTGCCACAATACTTGAGTAAAGGTGCTTGTTAGAATCCTAGAATGGTTTGGATTGGAATGAACTTCAAAGCCCACCCAGCCCCAACCCCTGCTGTGGGCAGGGCTGCCCAGGACCCCATCCAACCTGGCCTTGAGCGCCTCCAGGGATGGGGCACCACAGCTTCTATGTTCTAGGAAAGAAGCTCTTTTCTCCAGGATCCGATGAGTTTGGGAAACATCAGCAACCATGAGAGGTGCTCTTAGGGAGACAGAAATGAAGGCTGTTTTTAAGGCTTCCTTAGTAGGCACCTCTAAGTCTCTTCAGTACTGTCCTTACAGCAACCAGGATCAGTCTTGCTGTTCTGGTCACTCAGCAGTACAATATGCAGAGACAAGTAAAGAGGTATTGTAGGTGGTTAGTGGTAAGAGCTTTAGAGCTCACTTTCAGAGAAAGAGGTGCTTATATGCACTAATTGCTACTTCTCAGACAGAAGTCTCTAAGTGTGAAACGCCACATAGAGAGCTTATTGGTTTTATTTTGAGATGTTCGGTGTTTTCTTTACCTATGTGAAATATAATAAAAATGTTATAAAGCAATTGTTTTACCTGTGGCATACAAATCCCCTATTTGTTATTGCTACAGTGAAGTGATTTGTAAATATTGTAGACACTTAGTGGTTTGTTTCCAAAGAGGCATTGTCAGAAAGCTCTTTAAATTACGGTGGATAATTGTTTCAGTCATTTCTAATAGGGGTATTTGGGGCAATGGAAGCAAAAGGCTGATAGAGAATCCTTTTGAAATTTGTTTTGCCCTCTCCCTTTTGATGAAGTCAAATGTTACCCTGGGATGTGATTAAAGAACTAAGATTAAGTCAAGAAAATATAGCTGATGAGAATACTAGCTAGCCACTAATAATGTTGAGCAGTTGGCTAAATGTCTTATTTGTAATTACAGCCTTCCGGTAGGAATATATTGCTACTTAAGAAAAAGTACAGTCAGGAGGCATAGTGCTTATGTATCTGGTCTAATTTTGTATTTCTAATTAGGCAGTATTAAGTCAAGGTCAGATTATCATAACTTCAATAAATAACATCAGTATAGTTTAGCAATTTTCAGTTTGTGTGAATTGTGAAAGAGGACTTCAAATAAATAGATCTGTATTCTGTAAAGTGGAATGTAACCTTCAGCCTTGCATTTAGTTTAGATTGGTGATGAGTCTTTTCTTCAACACAGGCTTTTTTTTCTCTCACCAGTCGTACAGTGAAGTTCACCTCTTTCCTCAAACAAACTACAGCTTTAAGTAGCCGCTTCTTAAAATTAACTCCTTGGATTTGGAACCGAGAATGGAGGAGTTTTAATAAGGAAGTTTTAACTGCCTTTAGCTTGTAAAGGTGTGCACCAAGTGCCGTGTGGGGCTATGCCTTAAGGTTAATACCAGATTGGATCCAAAGATACCTGTGCATGCTATAAGACCTTTGTATGTCAGAACTGGCAAAGCATCAAAAAAAAAAAAAGGACAAATATTGGTTTTCCTCTGAGATGTTACTAAAATAAATTTTTCCCACCATCTCTGCACCTTCACCTTTTCTTATCCATTGCTTCCTATGATTAAAAAGTCCTGAAATCCGTATATAAAGAGTGCGGAATCATACATTTTATATATAAACACCTGGTGATTATTATATTGGGGCTAAAAGGTAATATGTATTTAATTAGCTGTGGCTTCTCATTGGGATTATCATTTGGCCTGGCTAATTACAGGGAGCCCATATAGGGATCAGATTAATTTTCCATGAAGCTATTAACTCTGGTCTGTACTGAGGAGAAGGAAGCCTAACAGTTGTCCAAGAACCTGGCAAAAATGACAAAACCTCACTATTGCTCAATCTGTCAACTGAAAAATAAGTTTTGATAAATTGCAGTAGACATGCTGTTTCTGCAAACAACATAGATCAACAACCATTGCTTTCTTGCACTGCTTGACCTTGTCTTTTTTGCCTTGTCTTCAGAAGGTATTCTAAACTTTTCAAGACAATGTACTTTAAGTAGAGATAACAAGACTACTTGCAAAGTTCTGTGTTCTTGTCCTGTAAGTGATGGTAACAAACAGTATGAATTCCCTAACACAAATAAATTATTGCTGTTGAAACTTAGTAACATTGGCCCTGTCATGTATTGAATGTATTTGTATTAGTGCCTTCTCAGCTAGCACATCTACTCTTTTTTTCTGACTGGAGCTTAAGTGACAGGATATTTAATCATCTCTTTGTTTTTGGTGACATTAAAGAGCCAGTGCAGCCTTGTTTCTAAATTGAAGGAGCAAGGTTAGGTGTCACAGAAATCCTGGTTTCAGTTTCTACTAGTTTTCTATTGGTTATTTTCTCATATACCTAATAGAGGTGGTAAAACATGCTTGTTTGATACTACCTGCAAAGAAGAGATTTTGAGAACAGTTGAGAGGACTTCCATTATGTTTATAATAACATTGCAGACATCCAGGAGTGAGAACTGGAATTGAACACCTGCCTCAGAGGGTAAGAAGTAGTAGTGAGGGAATCAGATCAGTTACCTAGTTGTGTGGGAGGATGTATTTAATGAGATATGAGTGCTTTAGTTCTTCTGTTTGTAACTGTGTTACTTTAATGAATAACAAAGACTATCAGCTGATGTTTTTTTTTTAAATACCTGCTTCCCACAACACATTTTTTTAAAAAGTATCTGCTGACAGAGAGGTCGAAGGAAAGCGAAAAGGTTACCCAGAAGTGAAAGCTTAATTATGTATATATTTGCCTCCCATCCTTGACTTTAATGAGCAGTAAGGTAGTGAATAATGGAACCCTGCAATGTTTTTTTTTTGTGGACATGTGCTTTTTAACTTAAACTTCTTATATGCTATCTAACTTCATTTTGTCATTGCAGACCCAGCCTATAGAAAGTACGGGAGGGAGGATGAAAATGATTTCTGTATGGGCACCATTTACCTTTCAGAAATTGTATGGGCTCTGTGATACTTTGTAGGAGAGTTCCTGCTGTGTTGGCTGTATGCTGTGTATGATGCTGTGCCAGCTGGTGACAGCCTAGAACTTTTGTGGTGTGGCAATGTTGGCATGCTTCTGCTGGTTGCTCAGTAAACATCTGTGCGTAGCATTTGAGAGGATTGTCACGTTATCTGCTCAAGTGATCTCTATCCTGCCACCCACACTTTTCACAGAGGATGTCTGAATTATTTTGGGTGTGTTCACTTGATGTCATACTAATTAAATACCTACTTGATTTGTGTAGTATGGAGGTGATAGTATTCTCTAGATGTTACTTTCTTTGGAACAGCATAGGTAAAATATTTCCTATAGGCTTTTACAACCTTGTTAGTAAATAATGATCTTTAGACCCATTTGTCCTCCCTTGCCTTTTTAGAATCATAGAATTGTTCAGGTTGGAAAAGACCATAAAGATAATCGAGTCCAACCACAACCTCACCACACTACCCTAACTCTAACAACCCTCCGCTAAATCATGTCCCTGAGCACCACATCCAAACAGTTTTTAAACACATCCAGGGATGGTGGCTCAACCACCTCCCTGGGCAGCCTATTCCAGTGCTTCACAACCCTTTCTGTAAATAAGCTTTTCCTGATACCCAACCTAAACTTACCCTGGCACAACTTGAGGCTACTTCCTCTCATCCTGTCACCAGTGAGAAGAGACCGACTCTGCTCTTGCTATGAGCACCTTTCAGATATTAGAAGACAGCTACAAGGTCTCTCCACAGCTTCCTTTTCCCCTAGAGTTTTTGCTAGGGTTTTTCCACATGCATTCATACATCTGCTTTTCTTTCTCTTTTTCTCCTTACTTTCTCATATTTCCCTTTCTGGAGATGGATTTCATATTTTAAAAGTGTCTGCTATATTTGTGTATAAAAATGAATATGTGGGCTTGTAATTACTTCAGTTTTGTGATCTAGCAAACAAAAAGTGCACAAATGTCTGTGCTGGCATGTTAACTCTAGGCTGGGGCTCACTGTTGAATCCAAGCATCTTAGTGGTACTCAGGTGCCTTGTGACAGAAGTGAGTCACCTTTTGTCTCTCCTGAAGTGGATGGCATGGGTGCAGCTAGGCAAGCAACTTATTCTTTTAAATCATGCAGAACTTGACTCCAAATGCCTGTGTAGATGCAAATAAGGAAAGCAAATTCCAAGAAATTCTTGTCATTTCAAGTTGAAGGCTAGAGAGTTAATGTAAAAAGTGCAGAATTACATTACAGTTTGGACAGTGAAGTTTATCAGGTTGTTGAATAAGGCAGAACAGACAAGGGAAGACGGTATGGATGTTGCATGTTGTGGCTTCTGTTTTAAGTAAAAGGAATTCAGATAGCAGGTCAGAAATCATCTGCTAGAATTAAGATTCTTCAACACAAGATGGTCTTTGGCCAGTTAAAGTTTTTTCTGGGTGGAAGCAGGAAATAATTAAGTGTAATGTATATCATGAGACTTGAAGCATCCTTGAAGTGGCTGGCAGATTTAATTAGGGTAATTAATCTTTGCTATGAAATTGATACATCAGTCCTTTTTATTTTCTGAAACTGGGTTGTGCACAGTTGTTGGATAGACAGTAATGACAAAGTACTCTTTGAGATAATCTAACTCACAAAGTTGTACCTTTGAAATTATCTCCTTACTCTGTCATCTTTTTAAATTTTTTGCTACACTGTTGTTTACAGTATTGGGAAACACTAGAATTTAAAGTGCCTTAATTACATTTATATGATAAACAGTACTTGCTTCAGTTCTATCAGTTCTCCAGCTGGGATGAGAAAGGTTATGATGTATTTGTCGTAAGGAGGATAACGACTCATGGAAATTATCTGCAGTGCTGCTCTTTACTTCATGGGGAGTGGGAAAGAAAATCCCATTACTCACTGCAGGAGAGCTTTCCAGAGGTCTAGATGTCTCTTCCATATAACACCTCAGAAGGTGGTGAGGCATGGGCCCAAGCTACCCAGGGAAGCTGTGGGTGCCTGTCCCTGGAGGTGCTCAAGGCCAGGTTGGATGGGGCCGGGGGCCCTACTCGTGCCAGTGAGTTGGACCTGTATATGCAGGTGATCTTGGAGGTCCTTTCAACCCAAACCATTGAACCACTTGATGAAAACAAAAGTAGAAGGGGTTGGAAGTTGGGAAGAAGCATAACTGTACTGTAAATAGTACAAAACAGTTCTTAAACTACTTCAGCCTTAATTATCTCCTGTAGAAAGTTGTAGCTTCAATATAAAAGAGCTGAAAAGAAAGCAGGCTTGCTCATCAGAACAAATTGCTTCAATTAAAGCTACAGTGATTGGCTTGAGCTGGTTTTTTTTTGTGTGTGGTCTTGCAGAGTGGACTCATGGACTCAGCTGAGTGCTTAGTAAGCTAATTAAATTTGTCACAGGGTTTTGGCACTAGGGCTAGTGTCACATTGACTTTCCCAATTGTCTGCAGTGGTTCTCTATAAACTGTCTGGTTTTTGTTGCTCTTTGTTTAATACTTAAGTACAGGGAAGTTTTTCTGAATAAACATTCTTTTATTAAAATAAGTAAAATAGAATGAAAAAATATTTGCCTACTGTGGTGAACAGGCAACTTAGCATCATGCAGTCCTTCACTCACTCTCCCCCTCTCTCCCAAGGAGATGGCGAAGAGTTTAGGAGAAAACAAACAAAAAAACTAAGGTAGCCAAGGTAGATATATTCTGACATTGCAGGACCTGAAACAAAACAGAGATAAAGCATTAATGTTTCTGGAGTGATTAGTAAAGTGATAAAAGTTGTTGCATTTTCAGCGCCTTGGCTCCTGTATGTTGAGCATCTGGGCTTTTCTCATTAACTTTTATGTGTTTTCTAATGACAGTGAAACAACCCAAGTGGTAGATTTCTGAAAGAAAACTGCATTTCATGGATAGTTAAAGTTGCTGTTCATCAACTGTGTGGTTTAATACCCCTTGGACTGTTTTACATTTACGATGTGGTTTGTTGTGTCAGTGATACATTATTTGTTTGATGTTGACTGTCAGTGGTGTAATATGTTAGTACTACAGGGATTTTACAGGGATCACATTTTTCAGAGACTTGGGTTAAAAAACAAAAACAAGACTGATTTATGCCTTATCTTGTATTGCACCCTCCCTACTGATGCTTTTGTGGTTCCTCTCCTTCTTTGCCGTTCTTTACTCTTCAGAGAGCTAAGGCATGGTAAGATTTATTTTGTGGAGGGAAGCACAGTCTCTTTGAAGAATCTAGTCAGTTGTTCAGAGTAACAGCCACTTGATGATTTGTCTTTGCTCTATTTTACAGAATTTATTTGAACAGATAAAAGTTTTCCATAATATGAACTAGTTTTCTGATTCTTATTACTACCTTGGGTGGTGGAGCAGCAGTGGTGCTTCTCCTTTGAAAGGTGCTTGCACAGATGTTACTGCCAACTCATGTAATATATCAACATTGAGGGTTGCGTGCTGGTAGCTGCTGAAGTCGAGCAGTGCCATGGAGCATATCAAGAAGATAGATCTTCTTTCAGAGTAGCTGTGTTGTTAATGCAGGACTCCTTTTCTCACCTGACTACAGAAATTAATATCTGGAGCCTTTTATCATAAACATTAAATCTTGGGAAAGACAGAGTTGATTTAGAATGCAACGTATCTACGACAAAACATGAATGCACAGAATAAGCTGCTTGATATTGAAACTCATTACAGCTTTTATATTGGCAGAAAATCTGCCACTGATTGAAACAAGATTGAACTGTTCTATAATGTTTCTTGAAATACACCTCAGTTAAAAGTTACCAGATATTAATGCAAGCTTTAATGGCTACATCACCTGATTATGTGGTGCTGACCACACTACTGTAGATGCTGAGAGAATGATCCAGTATTTTCAGAAGACAAAGACAATCTGGGAGAAAAGCTTAAGTCTTCTGGTGGAATTTTTGTTGGGGTTGTAGCCCTGTGTTAGATTCCGATCCAAATTGTGGTAAAAGTCATCAGCAGAGCAGATAAAGCTGTGCTTTTGTAGCCTGGCATTGTGCCATTTGATAATGGCTGATTTTGAATTTTCCTGAAAAACACATTTAAGCACAGTAACTTAATGAAATCTCCTGTGACCTGCATAGGCAGATCCACTTCATTTGGAGCCAGTGTTTTAACTGCTGAGTTTGAGTTGAACAATGTATTTTTTTTAAGTTGTTTCCTTCTCCCTCACTGTATCCCATCCTTCCTTCTATTCATTGTGTTACTCATAATGCTTTTATAGAAGAAGTTAAGTCAGCAAGGAAATTGTGAAATCTAAATTGTTATGAGAAAACCAGGGGAAGATCTAGTAATAATCTTCTTGACAACTTTAAATATTCATTAAACAGCCATTGAAGTGGAACCGTTGTGATTGGAAGAGAAGCACGTACTTGAAACGTTTCTAGCTGCTTGTGACCATTTCATACCAATTTGCCAAGAGTCAAGAGTGCAACCTTAAAATTCTGGGCAAGTGGGGGCAGGAGGGGGGAAATCACCTCCAGGAAAACTTGTATGTAATTTTGGAGGGCAGCTTATATGCACAGGCTGTTGTGTTTTAACGTTCTTTCTAAGTAAGTGGAAGGAAACCAGATAATCTCACTGTTTCTGAAGTAACTGTTTCAGTGGGTTTACTGAATTATTTTTGAATGTTTCTTGAGCTGGTGTGGTGTGTGTGTGTGTGTGTGTGTGTGTGTGTGTGTCTGTATATGTGTATATATATACTTTTAAGCTGAGCACATTGCACAGTCCTCACCTTCGTGTTTTTGGGAGGCAATTAGAGCATTTGTAATATCCTACTGGTTTGATCACAACTTCTGCTCATGGCATTTTATAATGAGTATATACTTTATAAATAACGTTTTGAAGGTATAAGGTTATGCGGAGATAATTGCACAGCTGAAATGCACTGGCACAAGGCCAAAGGCTAAGCACTTTCCACCATCTCATCTAAATTGAATAACTTCGGTTTATGAAGTGTGTCATCAGAAAATGTTTTCATTACTCCCAGAGGGCAAATTAAGGTTAATAAAAATCCAATTCCAGATTACCCATATGTGTGAATATTTGTATTTTTAGAACCTCGCCTCGTCAATTGTTTCTCACTAAGTGTACATAGAGAATACAGGGCTGTTGTTTCAGCTCATGTGTTCGTACTATCCTGAATAATTTTACCTCTGAGATGGAATTTCTCTAAGCACAGTTATGAGACTCGTCAAGATTTTTCAAACAGAGGAAAAACTGAACTACACTACTTCTGTTAAGCTGTTGTTTCTCCCAGCCACTGAATTCCACCATTTTAGTTAACTCAAAGCAGCCATTTGATCCATCTGTTTCAGTCTGCAGTAGCAGGCATTGTACGTTCTCTTCTCTAAATGTTAAATAGTATGTTCTTCATGTAAGGCAGCCCAGTATTCTGTGTACTCTTAGGCAATCTGAGAAACAGAATTGTCCAGAATCACAGGATGGCTGAGGCTGGCGCACACCTCTGTGTCCATCAGCCTCTGCCCCAGCAGGACACCCAGACCAGCAGGGTGCCAGGCCCACAGCCAGGCAACTCTTGGAGATCTTCAAGGAAGGAAACTCCACAGCCTCTGGACAGCCTGTGTGCTGCTCTGTCACCTGCACTGGCGTTCAGAGGGAACCAGTTGACTCTAGTGTTGTTACTGTATACCTCTAGAAAAACAAAACTAACAAAAAAACAAAGCAACTAAACCAAGTCTTCATTTGGTAACGGTGATTTAAGAGGAAAGTTTCATTCATCTTCTCCCTCTGTTGAGTTACTTATGTCTGTCATCTGAGATAACATGCATGCTGGAGTCACCAGTTCTATTACTCTGCTTCTATGATGTTACATAGCCTTGCTGCAAGTGTTGTCTTTTCTTTGCCGCCCCATATCCTCCTCTTCTCAAAAAAAAGGAGTTCCACTGTCTTAACTGCCTCTTGGTGTAAGAAAGAACATTGGATGTGAAGAATAGTATTCGGACCAAGGACCAAGTATGCACAGAGAATGAAATGTTAGGAAAATCAAAGGTGAATAGCAATTGGAAAAGCTTGGCAGAAAACTGAGTGGTGTTACTACTTACAAATCTACGAAGCCTGTTATGTGATTGTTGTGCTGTTCTTTTTCTTTGCTGGACATGAACAGTGTTTGAACAATTTTACTTTAAAGGTCATCGACATGCCGGAACACAATCCTGGAGATATGGGTGGAACAATGAGACTAGGGAAGAGGAGGACCGTTTTCAAAACACAAAATTCTATTTTAAGTAAGTTATACTTGTGTTCTTTCACTTGCCTTTTGTGTAGGGGGTTAAAGGATTTTATTAAAGAATTACAACCTCAAGCAAGCAGTTTCCTTGATGTTATTCACTCAGATCCTGTTTCCATGAAATGAGAGAAATCTGAAGTCTCAGTGAAAAGCTGAATTAGAAGCCAGTGCTTTACACTTGCTTGAAATAAACAATAATATTTAGATCTCTTATTAGATTATTTGGGGTTCTGTTATACAGCATTAATACAGGTGATACTAAAACCACGTAAAATAGAATTTCTTATCTCTAAATAAATAACTATGAGCATATTTTCTGTATTGCTGTACCCCAGTATTAATCTGACATTTTACCATATTTAGTGATATTGAACTTACAGAAAATATCCTTCTGAGTTTTTAGAAATTATATCTACTTCAGCAGGAGATCAAACTGTAGTATGCATGTACATTTAATGAAAAATCTGATTTTAGTATTTAGAATTTGCAGTATTATCACTCTTTAGAATCGTGGAGATAATTTTTTGGCAGTTCTGTTCTTGTACCAACACCCCAAATGAGGCAGTATTCCTAATGATGCTAAGATAAAGCAGAGTTTGGGCTGTGGCTGTGAGAG
Source organism: Perdix hodgsoniae (assembly GCA_035772895.1). Taxonomy (NCBI): domain Eukaryota; kingdom Metazoa; phylum Chordata; class Aves; order Galliformes; family Phasianidae; genus Perdix; species Perdix hodgsoniae. The sequence goes on from JAPSGF010000025.1 coordinate 7,450,833, forward strand.
AGGTAATTAAATTCTGTTTTACTGCATACCTTAAACTTATTTCTTGTTGGTTAGTGATGTAGAGGATTCATGAGAGCTGAAAGTCATTTGCTAAAAAGATCAGAAACCAGAGAGAAAAGCAGTATTCTGTTTGTCAGTAAGAGTATGCCGTCTGCCAAGTATAATCTGTTAAGATGGAATGCTAGCAAAAGGCCGTGGAACTTCATTGCATATTTTGCACGTGATTGTTATAAAACCAGCAGGGATTTCATGTTATTTTTTCACTCAAATGTCTGTTTTCATTATTATTTAGGCATTTATAATTTAAACTCTGAAGTTTATAAGCTATTTCTAGTTGAGGAATACTCAGTATGAATCCTGAGTAAACTTAAGTAAATTGAAAGAAACTGATAATGATTCAAAAAAACCCAGAAAGCTGGAGTGAGATGAAGTGTTCTGTTACAGTTTTCCACACAAAAAACTTTTGTTTTAAATTATTAGCTATATTTGTAATTAGTTAGAGCAGTGCATTAGTATTAGTTTTTTTTGTTGTATTTTCAGGGAAACTTTATGGTGATGAAATGTTTGTGGAGGAACGACACAGGCATCGCTATGAGGTAAGCAATGCTAATGGACTTTGTGCTCAAAACTTAAAGCTTAAACTGTGTTTCACTTGATAGACGTGGTTCTTATTAAAGCCAGTGGGAGATTTCTTACATAACCATAGAACAAAAATTACTAATGTTTAGATAGTCATTTAGATTGTAAGGAGATTTCTTGCTTTGGTCCAGCTATGCAGGTGCTTGGAGCTGAGCTAACTTTGAAATTAGATCAGGCTTCTCAAGGTTTTGTCCTGTCTTGCTTAGAAACTCTTTTGAGAGAGAGATTGTTCAGTATCTTTGGACAATGTGTTCCAGTGCTGAACTGTTTATTGTGAGCTATGTTTCCTTTATGTCTACCAGGAAATTTTCTTAGTTGGTTTGTGTCTTTTATGTCTCACTCATTTCAGGTGAACCCAGAATTAACTCACTGCTTTGAAGAGAAAGGTTTGAAATTTGTTGGCCATGATACAGAAGGAAACAGAATGGAAATGATTGAACTAGAGAGTAAGTGTCTCACTTGTCTGTAGTACTTTCTGTATCTGTTAAAACTACATAAACTATAGGTTGGAAAGTGGCAAGTAAGTCAGTACTTACCTGTTGAAACAGCCAGGATCATGTTAGGAGTTCCTGCTGAGTCCACTTGTGTATAGCAATAAATTAAGATTCAGTGACTTTTAAGAGCCACTGTCTTATGTTTCTCCTCAGGGATTCTGCATGAATTAGGTTATTAGAGAGATACATACAGTTTCTGCAAAATATTTCTAGCTCAGTGCTACGTGGAATCACAGAATGATTTGGAAGGTTGTCTATTCCAACCCTCTGTTCAAAACAGCCACCTTCGATCAGGTTGCTGAGAACCATATCCAGTCAAATTTTCATTGTCACCAAGTATGCAACTGGTTGGACTTCTTGCCACTGTTCTTTGAACTCAATGGTCTAGCCATTTTTAAGACGTTTTGTAGTTTACCCATTCCTTCCATAGCTTCCAATTTGGTTGCTAGGAAGCCATGTTAAAAGTCTTGCTAAAGTCAGGATAAAGGAAAGCTACAGCTCTTCTCTCATTCAGAGCCTGATTGTTTTTAATTCCTTTCCTATCCTTTGTGTCTGAAAATGGATTGGAGTAGCTTTTATTATGTAATCTTGCTATAAACCAAGTTGAGGTTGACTGAACTGTAGCTCCTTAGATTAATGTTTCTTGTCTTTCTTGAAAGTGAGATTGATGACTGTCTTTCTCTAGCCATCAGGGACCTCCCCGATCATGTTGGCCTTTTAAAGGTGAAAAACAGCTTCGTGATTACATTGGCCTTAAGTACCCACAGATATTCTCAGTCAGGTCTCAATAACTGGTTTATTTTATCTGTGTTGTATACATGTAATATAACCAAGCTAAAAAAAACATCTCTGTACAAATCCCCATCTTTGCAAACAGGGACCTTCTAAACTTGACTAAGTGAAGTAGTCAGAAGCCTGATTTAATTTTCAAGTTGACCCTGCTTTGGGTAGGAGACAGGACTAGAAACTGAAGTACCTTCCAAACTCAATTTGTGTCTCCTTCAGTTACTCCCATTTAGAATCAGAAAAAAATGGGGTATGAAAATCATATAAAAAGCAAACTCCTGTCTTTCACAGTAGTAATCCATTCTAAATAAAAAGGCTTAATACTGTGAAAATCTGATAGGATTGGACTGCTACACCAAGTATGGCTAGATGCCTTTTCTAAAAGATCTCAAAATGAAAAGGAGGTATGCTGCTTTTTATTGTTAAATGTTTACATAGTTCAGCTCATAGAGACAGTCACTTAGCTTTTGCTTGAATCTTTGAGTAATTCCTCACTGTTGTCACCACTGGCTGGCAAGTATCAGACTCCTGAACATGAAGACTACCTTACAAGCTTTTTGTTAAGTGACCTCAAATGCCATTGATTTAGATAAGCATGCACAGAAACTTATGATAAGACTACACTATCATTCTATAGAGTGCTATTTTTGACAAGATGTTTCTGAGAATTCTTTTTATACTCCATAGTATACTGAAGAACATTCTTGTCATTTTGAACCAGGATTTGAATATAGACATCTATTTGTAATATCAAGTAACTGTACCATAGAGAGTAAGCTCAGAGCAAAAAGTACAGATGAATTCATTAACTGTTAATCGTCATGATATTCTTTGTTTAATTTGTTCCTGAGAGATTAATTTTCTTATGCAAGCTGAGACTATTTGGGAGACTACTTCATCTGTCCTGCATGAAACAACTTTTATAAAGAGCATCATTAAATAAATCAGGCAGGATTTTTTAAATTACATGTTACTGTAAAAAGAATGAAAGCAGCAGTAAAACCTGGAATTATTTCACAATGGGCTGCAAGGAGACTGATTACTAAAGCAGAAAAACAGTCATCCTACAGAGGAGGGTGGGTTGAAGTGGAAGCACAGAAATAACAGCATAGTAGGTAGCTTAGGCAAAGCTTTTAGGAAAGCATCCCCGCAGGAAATATTTGATGCGTTGTCTTATTTTGTTGCTTTAAAGAACTAAATTTCATAGCAGAGAGAGAAAAATTTTGGGATAAATTTAGGATTTCAGATTCTTTTTATGGCTTAGCAACAGAGCAAAGAGCAGTGTACTTGCTTATATTGTGTATCTTCAGAGAATAAAAACCCCTGCTTTCTTGTTATCACTCTATACAGCAGAGAAATTACTTGAATGTTTGGAATTGTTTTTGAAAATTGGTCAATCAGAAAAGATCTGTGCTTACTTTCATCTTGTGTCCTTGTAGTAGAAATTGTAAACATTAGCTCCTTTAAATTGATATTTAGAGAATAGAATAGAGAATTGATATTTAGAGAATATTTATAGAACAGGTGCACAACATGAAAGAGCACAAAAATATTGTTTTATTCCTATCCATCCAAGAAAGATAGGAGGGATGCAGAAGCAGTATTCATAAGTTGCTTTGACTGGAGAAACAGCTGACGATTGAAGAGAAGAGTATTGATTAGTGTAATAAATGATACTAAATGATGATGATATTGTCATCCTTCATCACAGAGCATACAGTAGGAAAGAACTGCACTGTAGGAAATGGATATAATTTGGCTGTAAAAAAGATGGCTTCTGAATTAGGAAGAGGTTTCTAAGCAAAAGGAGAGACTATCCTAACACCTTTCCAGTGGGAGCAAAAAATCCTGGGGGTTGTTATGAGGACTTCTGGCCTTTGTATGTGAGACTACATGATGCAGCTTCATTCAATAGCAGGAAACAGTACTTATTGATCCAGCAGTTTATTCCCTTCCAGGCCAAATTGTTTGAAACTTGTTTTCCCCAATTGTCAGTGTAAATTGCTTCTGTGTTCATCTCTTAGCGTGTAAATAGTTGATGTACTGTAGTGCCTAGTCTTTTACGAACTATTTTATTTTCCATTGATTCCATTGATTTTTTTTCATTAATTTGTTTTACTAACCCTTTGCCACCATTGTCAGTTGCTTTCCATGGGGGAAAAAAATAAAAATGTTGAAGTTACCACCCTTAAATTCACACATGCTGATCTGATTTCTTAACTCCTATGTGGTATCTTCAAGAAACTTGTGTTCCAGCAGTTGTTCTAGTATCCTCTTCTTAAATCATTTAATTTTCTTTATGACATCTGTCTTGTAGATCACCCATATTTTGTGGGAGTTCAATTCCACCCAGAATTTTCCTCGAGACCTATGAAACCTTCACCTCCATACCTTGGGCTGTTGCTTGCAGCAACTGGAACACTTAATGCGTACTTGCAGCGTGGATGTAAATTGTCTCCGAGGTAATCTATCCTATTTATTTGCTTGCAGTTTCAGTCATGTTATTGGAGGGAGGAGTATTCTGTCCATCAGCTCAGAAGACCAGGAAAGGAAAATGAGTTCTTCATATATCCATATAATTTATTCCTGTGTATGCTCAGCATAAACTCTGGTGTAAATGGGTCTATCAACAGCTTATTCCTTCTTCATTTACAGAGTCTCTGAGGGTTTGATCCCTGTTACAACAAGAAGGAAGTAAAAAACCTTTAGTAAAAAAAAAATAATAATTTTGCTTTCTGGCCTACTGTTAACTTACAATGAAATGAAATTCTTACCCAGTTAGGTTTCAGTGGCTGCAGAAATAAAACAGAAAGCTCTGCCCAGGGAAAGTGAGCTCTGGAAAAGGAAAACGCTTTAAGGCTGAAATAGGAGCATTTGCATAGGAAGAACTTTCAGGAGGGAATTTCATTGCTTATTACTGCACAACCACTCTCCACCTGTTGAGTGGAAAGGATTTCTAATTTAAACCTTTGTACCTCAGAATAGTAATGATGTCATTGAACAGTAAAGCTACGGCATGTCATAACAAGACTTTGAATCAAATTTGAGGAGACAGTTTTCTGTGCACCTCACCCTATACTGACTACGTGAGTTGTAGTTAGGCTGTTGACTGCCACAGAGGTGTGAAACAAACCCAAGCAAACAAAAAAGAATCCACCAAAAAGAATCCACCAAAAAGACCCACACAAAACATCAAAGACAGCTTTGAACTAGTCACCCCAAGTCATTTTGTACAGTCGCTTAGAGAATATGCACTCTTAAGAAGTCAAGTAGCTTATCCTAATAGTTGAGTGCTTTAGAGGCGTTAAACCCTAGAAGTGCTTGTTTCCATTGACTGGTAAGAAGCTGGTAATATCAAGCTTAGATGACATCTTGATGCTGTATGAATGGAATCCCATTCATGATGCATGAGGCTCAGGTGACAGTGGGAACTTTTATCTGACCCAGACACGTTCTGGCCTCTTGGTTGTAGGTTTTGTTATTTTGTGTCCTAATGAAAACCTTATCCCAGGTCCAGTTATGTGAGTGCAGAAGTCTCACATATTGGAAGTGAGGAGACTTGGTATATGATGAAGGGATCCTTTAATGGAATTGTTTTATGGAAGCATAGAATTATGCTGATAGTGGATAGTACTTTTCTATAGAGACAAAAGCTTGAAAATATGCATTGAGGAATAGAGGTGACTGCAATTATAACCACTGCACAAACAAAGTTTTAATAGCTGTAATTTTAATAATTCCGATTTGTGTGTGTGAGGTAAATAATGATAACTGATAGATTTGTTTTTACTAGGTTCTAGAAAGCTTATAACAATTATTTATTTCAAACATCCACAGTCTGTACTAAATGTAATTACATTTATCTTTGATTTTCATTGATGAAGAAATGCACTTAAATGCCTTTGCTTGGGATAGCATTACTGCAACAGATGTTTAAATTGCTTACGTTCCTGGAAAAAGATTTTTTTGGTCAATTATATATTAGAAAAAAAAAAAGAAAGAAAAATGCTCCTCTGAAACTGTGTTAACTACTTAGTTTTCAAAAGAGTTTGAAACATTTTCCAAGTGGAACAAAAAGCTTACAAGGGGTACCCACTTTTATAGTTCCCCATGTTTTGTGACAAAAACATGGAAAGCAGGCAGTTTAGAGCTTCTGAGCAGATTGAGAAATACAGATTTAAAGTTACTCGTGTGTTATTTGTTCTCGTAGTTCTGCAGCTGAGATTGATTGCTGAGGTGAAGCATTATAGCACTCTTTAGACAGACCTTGTGGCCCCTAACTTTCAGCTGTCTCCCATATCATACTGGATCTTTTATCTTGTCTCCTTCCATGTGTTAGACTGCATAGCAAACATGTGATGATACTTCTGTCAGTAGAACAAAAACCCCTGCAGTGGGCATGGATTTGGTAATAATGGGCAGCATGCAAAGAGAGCTGATTTTATTGCTATGTTGTGAAGAGATGAGGATCTGAGGAAAAGTACTGAAACAAAGCAAAAACCCATAATGTAATTACTCAGCAGAGAATGTTTGCTATCTCCAGTCTGATTGTATGTGTACTGCAACTCTTCTTGAAATTCACTGCAAAGCAAAATAAAAGCTAGGGTACTGTATTTCCATTAACTGTGTCTAGATTGGAAAGGGATTGAAGTGACCACAATTCTTTATCTCTACTCAGCGGACTGTCTTAGAAGACTGAAATGATGGACTAAATGTAGTGATGCTACATACTCAGTGTTTTGTTCTGATTTTCTCTTGGTCTGAAGTATAAATATAAGGCCCTGTGGGGCCAGGCTAATTTATTTTTCCCCCCCAACCGCTTTCATAGCCAACTCATTTAGGTAAGGTTTATACATCACACATAATAGCAGTAGATTTTTGTATTTAATATCTGTGTAGCAGCTCAGTGTAATCTGGGAAGAAGCACGTGTTTCTTCTTGAGAGGTAGTGATTGTTTGGAGTTTTTCTTCAGATTATTTATCAGCTGAATATTGTTTATATTGCAGTAAATCTTATGAGCTTGATATCAGTATTGGTTTGAAGATACAGTTCACAAGCCTAGATATGCTAAGATTCACATGTGCCTGTTTGCAGCTTATCTCATGAGGGGGTTCAGGTTTTATGGGAGCCTAAATTGTTCTTGTTAATACAATGCCACAACTATCTGGGGATGCTTAGAGAGATGATTCAAAAAGCAAAAACTGACAACGACAGTTACTGAACCTGTAACCCAAGAGATGACCATTACCTCAGTATTTGCATTACCTTTCTTGCCATTGTGGTCTGCCTGTTAAAAATAAAACTGACTTACACCAAGCAGGACTCTAAATTAGGAGAGAGGGTGGGGTGCTACTGCAAAATAGTCAAGAGTGTAGTGACCAGAGCCCTTCATTGGGATATAGAATCAAATGTTGTACTGTACCATCTTTCTCCTGGGGATGAAGTTGGGCTCTTCTCCATTCACTTTACTGATGCTTAAGCATTTTTACTTAGATTTCCAAGGGCCTTGTAAAGATACTGGGAGCTCTGGCACGTGTTTTTGTTATGCCACTAGGCAGCCGAGGCAATAAAAGATAAAAACATAATGGAACTCTTCTCTGAAGGTTTTGAGTTTAAACCAGAATTATCATGAAACTGCATGCCTCTCTGCAATCAGCAATTTTACTCTGTGCTCTGTAGACAATTTTTGCTATTTTGCTTTGATATGAAAATGTAATCATGTTTTTAATAATACTGAATTTTTATTCCATGTGTTTCCATGGGTACTTTCAGAAAGAAGTAAGTACAGTGTCAGTGATGTTTTGTTTGTGTGTGTGCATCTGGCATGCTTGATCATACTGTTAACAACACTTTCCTCACTTGAACTGTGTAATTGTTTGCCAGCTGGTGGAATGATCAAATTGAGCATTTGTAGTTAGCCTGATATGACACACTCTTCACAGGAGTTGCATCAATGACATGAATGTCTTGCGAAGAAAGGGCAGAATGCTGTAGGTAAAGTCTTAATACTTGTTTGAGCAGTTGGAATATCTACCTGGTCTTTTACAGAAGTTGCTACTTCTGCAGTGATTTACTGTAACTGTGGGGGTCTTTCCAAGCAGTCAGAGGTAGAAATTAAATGAGATGGCAGTTGGTTCCATTTCTCTTGTTGCACTCTGTTAAAATAGCTGACATTATCTTTGATTGTGTTTTTGCAAAGTGGAGGGAGTGAACTTCGGGCTAGAAAGCAGTACTCATTATGTACCAGTATGAATGAGTGCAGTTCCTTTACCATTCCTCACTGTAGTTTACATCAAAGATCTCTAACTATGGGATTACATAGTTCCCCTTGAAACACTACAGTTACTGAAGATCAACTGATAAGGCCGTGTCTCGGTAGGTCATAGGCTGCTTATGTGCTTGATGGCCCAGTGGGAGATCCTGACCTGAGCTAGGGGGTTACATGACTGAGGTCCTGTTGGCTGAGGGATAAAATTGCACGATAAGAGCACAACGTGGCAAGGCAATTGTGCAGTGGTTGGAGTAGATGTGTTACCCAGTGCTGGTACTGGTGCTCCCACACAAATGAGGTTAGAGATCCCCACCTGTATTCTGTTAACCATATGCTACTCTCTGCAGTATCAGAGAACTGGCCAGCAGTATTACTGTTCACATATGCTCATTAGTTCCCTTTACTGAATTCTGATCTTGGGAAATTCATGTACCTGGAAAGCAAACTGTAGAGGTGAAGGATGGTATGGGGGGAGGGCTAAGTCTGGAGTATTTTGTGAAGAAGTGCATTTTGTGCAGAGTTAAGATAAACCTTGAGATCTGATAGATATCACTGAATAGATTCTACAGGATCCTGTCCAGCTGGCTACGAATGTGGTTTGTGGGCACTTCTTTCTTTCAGTCAGTGTGGTGATTCCTGTCCTTCACTGTTTCCTTGTTCTAGCCACTTATAAAATGATCACTTGCATGGCAGCTTGTTCTAAAAAAAAAAAATAAAAAAAAAAATCTACTTCTCTCAAGATACAGCAAAAGGGGATAAAACGAATGGAAAAAGTGTCAGAATGATCCTTGGTGCAAATGCAAGAGTGAGAATCATAATTTAAAGTTAAATAGAAGATTTCTGAGTAAATAGTATTAACTTTTCTCTTAGTTAAAATATAATTTTCTTTATCCTAAAGGAGAAATTTATTTTAGTCTTAACACTGAATACCTGTTGTTCTCCATGCTGTTGGTCATGATCGCATGTGTGTGACATCAGCAAACTGTAGAATGAACACATAGTATCCAAGCAAGGAAAAAAAAAACAAAACACCACAAATTGAATATCCTGTTTGTATGGTGAAATATTGTTCTTGTCAGTTCCTAGACTTCAAACTTAAGGCTATTCCTGTAGAGGAATATATTCTAAAATACCAGATTTGAACATTAGTTTAAAATAGTTTTCTGGAAATGGGATACATCTGAGGAAAGTGTGTGTCATATACATTATCTGTGTGGGAGGGCTTGAAGTCAAGCTTGTATGACTGAATGTGTTTTCTAACTATGTATTGCTTTTAACAGTGAAAGCTATAGTGACCTCAGTGATGACAGCTCTCCAGAGAAAGAGTTTCCTAAATCAGAAACAAGGTAAAATGGCTATATGAGAACACAGAAATGGATGATGCTATTGAGGTAAAATGAATTGTGTTGGTACTGCTTTATGACGTTTATTTGTTCCTTGCTTACAACAGGAGACAAAGTTACGTTGATTCTCCCTTTCTTTCAAATCCCATCTGAGAGCTCATGTTTTCTTCCTTGCCTGCAGCACTTAATTGTTCTCCTTTTCTTCTGCTTAACTCTGCAATTGCATTATTAAAGTCCGCTAAGTGTTTTGAGTACAGCTTATAGGTAAGATGCTGTACATAATCAAGTTGTGTTAGTGTTTGTGATAATACAATGAAAGTACATTCAGAAATTGTTTTTTTTTTTTTTACTTTGTATGAGATGGTACTCTCATCCATGTGAACACTAACATTTTTCAGTATTTCAGAGTATTCTGTAAACAGAATACAGCTCTGCCTCCTGTGATTTTATTCCACTCGTGTGGTTTAGTTACTAAGCAGCTGTGCTTAATTACTAAACAAGTGATTAAGGCTGCATATGTATGATGCACTACCATGACCAATGAAATACTGTTGTGAGGAGCTAGAAATTGCATGATTTTTTTCTGTGACTCTTATTTTTATTCTTCCATCTCAGATATCACATGTTAAAAATGGATAATACATCTTACGTTATGACAAAGGGGAACAGAATGTTTAGTGATTCCATGATCTGATCCATACAGATGTGTGTCTTAGAATGACCAAAAAATAAGTGTACATAATGTTCCTTTTCACTCTTGCCCGCATCCTCCCTACTTCCAAACATCATTATAGCTCTATTTCTTTAGATTGTATAGTACAGGATAGGCCCTTTAGCTTTGATCTTGCTTTTCTCAATAGAACTTACAAATGATAATTCTGTTTTCCACTGCACTTGTGACATTTTCAGTGCTTACATGAATGTTCTTATGTGATGCTTTAAAGTAGTCAAGCACATTTTCTCTGAACATGTCACTAGTGGCTACCAAGTATATTCAACATAATTAGTCTAAAAAGAAATAACTAATCCAGATATAAACAAAGGATGGAAGGACTGGCTCACTTTAGTGTTTTTTTGTTTTTTTTCCATTGGGGATGATTCTCCCCATTAATCAGAGCTGGATATGCATGTAGATCATATTTAGTTGTTTTTTTATTTATTTATTCTGTTTGACCTGTGTGAAATTCATCTACCTATAGCACTTATCATAAAACTACTTTGGACTTGAGAGTAACTAACATAGTAAGTTAAGCTAAGTTAAAGAAAAAATGCTCTTAAACATTTTTTCCTTTCATTCTTCCTTCCCTTCTCTTTTTATGTTACAGGAAGTTGGAAACAGGTCAATACTGAATAGAAGAAAGTGGAAGAGGAAGCTGCTTAAGGTCCTCGTAATATCTCCTCCTGCGCTGTTTTCAATAATTCTCTTTAGCAAAACCTGTTCTGTATAAATGCTATTTTGCTTTAAAAAATGATATAAATTGTTGTGTACTCAGCTATTAATCATTTTGGATCTTGCCCTATATTTCAGAGTGATCTCAGGTGAATATGTGTTAGTTTACTAGTACACAGTTATTTTTGCTTTAAGGGAAGATTTGAATGTTTCCACCTTAGGACAGTAAGAGAAAATACATTCATTCTTCTGAATGAGTTAGGAATGCATAAAATACTTAAGGGGAAGTTGTTCTTTACTGTTCATAGATAGAAACAGTTTCAGATTTGCTCTCTGTTAAGCTTGTTGTGTATGTATATAAATTTTACTTTTATGCTGCTCAGTATGTACAAATAAGAAATTGTTTCTGTTTCAGCTTTGTGATCGTAATAATTGATGTTGGATATAAATGTCTCTTCACTTTATAAGTGATTCCTTTTGACCACAGTTCATTTTCTGTTTCCCCTGAAAAATGTTATACCAAACATAATTCTGACCTACCGAGTTACAGAAGTGATAGTAGAAGGTGCTTTTGTATTTACATTTTATAATAGAGAAGGGAAATATGCTCATAATTTAAAATGCAAGCTGTGCACTTGCATGAAGGTTGTAGAAGAACAAGTCATAAATCTGGAGTGTAATCTGGGATCCAGTTGCATAATACTAATTTAAGTTCAGTACTGAATATAATGATGAATTAAAGTTTACTCTTGTTTTCTTGCATCCATTGATCCCTCCATTATCATTCCCCAGTAGAACAAAACAGTGTGTTTTCATTTAGAAATTGCAGGTTTACACCATTGTGTGACAACTATAGGCTGCCCTTGCAAAGCCAGGGCAGCAGCCAGAATCACTGAGACAATGAGATGTGCCATACTTTGTATAAGCTTGGATCCCATGAGCTGAATGGCCACAATGGAGCTGTCACAGAAGCTGGACCTGTAACTGGTGGGCCCAAATGCCTGGAATGCCCCTTTCTTACAAAGAAAATTTTTGTTAGCTTTATGTTTCACTTTGGTTTTAGCAAGGTGATGTTGTTAAGTGATCAAAAGGTTGGTACAAGGTTTAGCAGCACACTAGTTATTGGAACCATTTGTTGGAAATATGAAGGTTGGGAGCAGGCTTGGCTGCTGTAAATGTGAGATGAGTGAAGTCCAGCATGGGGAGGAAACAGGGCAATGAGTAGGATTGCAAACGTGGACTTCAGGTGAGAAAACTTTGGCCTCTTCCCAAGCTTGGGGAAATCCTGTGAGCTTAGAGCCCTACAAGGTAGGTGTTCCAAGACATATTGTTAATATTCAGGCTTCACTTCCTCCACACTTCAGATCAATGCATCTCTGAGTGAGAAGTCAAACAAAGTGGGCAGAAGACTTGCATGGATGAGCAAGGAGCTCCAGGGTAAACTCAAACAGAATAAAGAAGTATGTGGGGGAAAAAGGGACAGGCTGATTTGTAGGAATATAAGAACATTGTTAGAGTATGCCGGAATGAGATGGGAAAGACTAAGGCCCACTTAATTAAATCTGGCAAGGGGACTCAGGAGCAGTAAGAAGGGCTACTGCTACATCTGTAGCAAGAGGAAGATTAGGGAAAAATATGGACCCACTCCTGAATGGGATGGGTACCCTAGTGAGTACAGGGCAGGTAGAATTACTGAATGGCTTCTTTGCTTCAGTCTTTACTGCTAAGGTCAGCAGCCCACAGGAATCCTGTACTCTGGAGACAAAAGAGAAAGTCTGGAGAGAGTTTCCTGTGGTTAGTGATCATTTAAGCAAACCTGATACGTATCCGTGTACCCCAGTAGGATGCAGCTACGAGTGCTGAGTATGCTGGCAGATGTAATTGCTAGGCTACTCTCCATAATTTCTGCAAGATCAGGGCATCATTTGAGTCTTCAAAAAGGACAAGAAGGACCCAGGAAACTACAGACCAGTCAGTTTCACCTCTGTCCCTAGGAAGCTGATGAAACAATTTATTCTGGATGTCATCTTTAAGCATGTGGAAGAAAAGAGATCAGGAAGAACTGGCTGTGTAGATGGGGAGTGAGTACTGGCTGAAGTCAAAGTGGAACAAGCAACAAGGTTTTCAACAGTGTCTCCCATAACGTCCTCATAGGTAACCTCAGGAAGAGGGGGTTAAATGAGTAATATCCATATGTAATAGTACACATTAGGGTCTGACATGCTGGAAAAGCAGTTCTGTGGACCAGGGAATCCTGGTGGAAAACAAGTTAACCATGAGCCAGCATGTATCCTTTTATCCAAAAAGACATTCAGATTACTGGCCAAGAGTATTGCTAGCAGGTTGAGAAAGGTTATACTCTGCTTCCACTCAGCCGTGGTGAGGCTGTGTCCGGTTCTGAGTTTCCTGCAAATGATGTCCAGCAAAACAGTGCAAAGATGATTAAGGAACTGGAGCATCAAGGGAGCTGAGCCTTTTTAGCCTGGAGGGAGACTGAGGGGATCTAATCAATGTATACAAATATCTTAAGTGGAAGGTGTCATGAGTATGGGACTATACTCTTCAATAGCACCCAGCAGCAATATCAGAGGGAATGGGCACAAACGCAATAGATTCTGTTAGAATATGAGGAAAAACTTATTTACTGTGAAGATGATGGAGCACTGGAACAAGGTACCCAAGAGGCTGTGGAATTGTCCTTTCTGGAGGTCTTCAAAACTTGCCTGGACACGATCCTGTGCAATGTGCTGTAGGTGACCCTGCTTGGAGGCACGGGAGAAGTTGGACCAGATGATCTCCAGAAGTCTCTTACAACTTAAGCCATTCAGAGTGTCTGTGTAAACATCTGTACAAAAATAAAAGGTACCGTATCCCTTTTACAGCTTTGTAAAACAGTGAGTTTGAGAACTTTGCATTGCTTTAGAAAATCTCAGGTTTCACAACTAATTATTCACTGTTCCCTTGGCCGAGAATGTTTTAAAGTTTTAAAGCGATCTGCAAATATGTGCCTTAGAAATAGAAGATATTGATGGAATTGGTATCATTGGTAGGTATTCCCCTACAAGAGATATTGGCTACTGGTTTTTGAAAGGTGAAACATTTCTTCATCCTATCTGTAATGTTCAATGCATTTTCAAATACGTTTGTGTTATTCAGAAGTGTTAAGGTGCTGTTCTAAAGAATCACTATGAACTGCGATGTTGGGAATTTTTCACTTTGTCACTTCTAGATGAATTTTCTATGTCTGTGGTCGTATCTGTCGGGTTCATATGATCCTAATTTATCAAGATGAAATATTAGGAGTTAAATGTCTTAGGAAACTACTAAAATTGGTTTTGTGTAGCTGCGTTATGGAGAAATTGTGATTTATCCCAAAAAGTTGAGGGGGAAACACAGTGTGGAATAAAGCTGGAAACAGCTCCTTAAACATCCAGTACCTTTGTCAACCCTCTTCGTACTACACAAAAGACTAAATCCTGGAGATCCACACATCCCTGCCACAAAAAAAAAATCTATGTCCTACTTGAACTGACAAGGCAGCAGCATGCCATTTATAAACTGAAGGTATACAGGTTTTCATTTGTATGTGAACCATGGAATTTGGATTTTAAGGAATAACAATGGAATAAAGCAGTTTGTTTTGGATTTATCATTCCAAAATGGAGGATGTAAGTAAAGATGTATAGGAAAAAAAAATTCTGAGGGGCTCGATCTGCTTCTGTGCTTTCTGTGACCTTGTCTTGATCTGTTCTTCATCTGTGGGAAGCATGAATTGTTGAGCTGGGGACCTAATGTACAAAAGTTGAGTTGAAGTACTGCTGGTTAAAAAGATATACTTGGAGCACAGCAAGCCCTGAAATCTGTATTCTTCATTCTCTGTTGAGTTACTATTTGGCTGTTGCTTGGGCTTACGGGCTGTACTTGTATCAATAATTTAAGACATCAGCAGTAGTCTGACAATAGCAGATGATGGAGCACTGGCACAGGCTGCCCAGAGAGATTGTGGAGTCTCCTTTTCTGAAGTTATTAAAAATCTTTCTGAGCATGATCCTGAGCAACCTGTTCTATGTGTCCCTGCTTGCACAGTGGGTTGAACCAAGTGGCTTTCAGAGCTCCCTTCCAACCTCAGCTAATTTGTGATTTTATGAGAGACTCTAGTTACCTTTTAACCTCATTACTGACAGTTTCTCAACAATAATAATATTATGGAAGGCTTTGACCAAATTAGATCCTTGGAAGTAAGTGTTTTGTGAATTTGGAAATTCCTTGGAAATAAGAGTTGTTTTCTGTTCTGTTTTTGCAATCAGCTGCAACTGAGCTGAATTAAGTTTCTCACTTTGTCAGCTTTGAGAGAACCTTTGTGTAACTGCCTGTGAAGGCTGAATGTGATGGAGAGGCACAGATCTTAGCTTTCCTATGATGCTGTGGAAGAGTTATTTGACCAATCAAACTATTTGCAGAGATGTGGGCTGATTTCTGCATTAGCCTGCTGTTTATCTGAAGCCTCATAAGGCGCACAGTACTCATTACACGCGTATGACTGATTACAGGGTGGCACCGAAGAGGGCTTCTTATCACCTGACATTCAACTCGGGTTGGTTCTCCTGAATTCCCCTACAGGCATCTAGCCCTGCTGTCTCAGGAAGAAAGTGGGGTTTGAAAAACAGCTTGAAAGTAGGGGATGCTTTCTGTGCAAGAACCTGTACGAGCAGGAATTGCAGCTCCAAAACAAAAGAACTTCTCAGAAGAGCCAGATAGGCTTCCTAGGAAGGTGTGGAGGAGGTTAAGGGATGTTTTGTGTCAAAGCAAAAGGCAAGTTACTAGTCTGAGCTAACCTCCTTATGGGGGGTAATGTTATGGTTAAGATAGCAAAGCAAATGAAATGTTCTCCCCAAACTGTGTGTATCTTGATGACATTATAGAGTGTAATAACAGCGTATAGGACTTCTGAGTTGGCTTGGCTATAGCTGATAATGAAGCCAGAACAGCACAGAAATGAACTGGGTCAGTAGAAACCTATATTGGACTGATTGAAGTTCATTTTCCCCTACTTCTCTCTAACAGTATGTGTAGTAGTAGGTGTAAAGTGATGTAGCTGAAATTTGCTGACAGAGGGAGTAAAGGGAATTGAGGAGGAAGACAGAATAACACTGCGCTTTGGGAGAGTTTGATCTCCTCTAGTATCCTAAAGAAACTCACTGCAAGATGCCAAAGGAACAAAGAAGCAATATAATCCTTTCTATTCCTAGATTGAGTAACACCTGATTCTTGTACATTATTTGAATGTTCTTCACTTGAGCATCTACATGAAAATCCTGTTATGCTTTTGTGCCTCGGCATTTCATTCAACACTGTGGTTGTTTTTTTTTTTCCTGGTAAGAATGAATCAGTAGCAGCAAGCTCTGTGAAAGCTTCCAGATAAACTTTTCCTCCTACCAATTCACCGTCCTTGCTCTTGATCTAGTCACTACCTTGTTAAAGGTGTTCATGGATCTTCTCAGTGAGCAGTCTTTGAGTGAATTGAATGAACATATTATTTTTCACTTTGATTGGGGTTTTGTTACCGACTAGACTTTTCCAGCATCTTCTGTATCTAAATTGTTGATCAGAATGTGCTGACAGCAGTAAATGAATTAAGGACTGAAACCAAATGAATTAAGTGATCAGATGCAGCAAGTATAGGTTTATGAAAGGCAGGTCCTACCTGAATAAATTGATATATGAGGAGATGATCTACTTCACAGATGAGGAAAAAGCTATGGATGTTTTCTATCTGTGTTTTAACATAACATTTTAAATGTAAACCATTTGACACTACTTCCCATGGAATTCTCTTGGAGAAGCTGTCTGTTCCTAGCTTAGATAGGTGTATGGCTCACTGCATGAAGAACTGACTGAATGTCTGGGCTGAAATAATCACAGTGAATTAAGTTCATCCCAGTTGGCTGCCAGTCACCAGGGATGTTTCTCAAAGCTCAGTATTAGGGCCAGTTTTATTTTGTGTTTTTTGCAGTGATCTAGATAAATGGATTGAGCACACCTTCAGTAAATTTGCAGGTGACACCGAGTTGCATGAGACTGTTGATGAGCTTGAGAGTAGGAAGGTTTGTGTATTTGCGACATTCTCTTATAATGACTTGGAACATTTACATAAGCATCTATTAGGTATCCGAAGAATATTTCTACATAGGTCTCAGTTGAAAGTTCGTTCCTAGAAGTAATTTCAGGAATGTTGATTTTTCAGTCACTGGCTCGTTCTTTTTGCTCTTACCAGTATGGCTTTTTTTTTTTTCCTAAGATTTTTTTTTTTTAATTTAATGTTAATTTTTTATGCATTCCACTGAGGCAGACTAGTTCTGTTCTTTACTCACATATGAGTGACTCATCTTCAGTACTGTCTGTTTCCCTGATCCTTAAAATTCCTCATGGATTGCAGGATCTAACATCCTGGTCTAACCTAGCTGCACAGCTGCTAGAGTAATGTCTGCTAAACTGTATACTTGAATCTTTACATTTTGATGTTTTGTTTGAAATATTCTCTCTTCTCCTAACATTCTTAGTTGAGGAAATTTGTTGCATTATCAGCCTCCTGGTAACACACCTTCACAGATCTGAATCAGAGACTGGAAAACCAGCGTTATCTGAAATGGAGATAGCAATTCTGTGTTTCAGGAGTGCTGCTGGGATGTTAAGTCTGTCTTTCTTACCTCTGTGGGTTGTCTGGTTAATAATTTAAGAACTGTAAATTTTGGAAGCTGCTGGTGAAGTTAACAGTAATATAGTCTGGAAAATCTAAAAACTGACTTGAGTCTTAGTTTAAAGCATAATTTAAACTCAATTTAAAATCTTCAGACAGTGCTGATGTGGATGTCAGCACACTAATACCAGCTACACGAATTAACACCAGAAGCTATCATCCTGGATGTGTGCTGAAAGATCTGGCTGTATCTGTTCTGAAGTAAACTCCAAACATTTATGGAGCATTTGTGGGTAGCACTGACCACTTCAAACTGTGACTAAATTTGCTTTGTGTCATCATTTATTTTGCTAAAAGCTCTCATAAAGTTCCATACAGCCATCCTGATTTGAGCTGCTGGGACAGTATTCCCACATGAGATCATAAACCAGATAGCACGGTGCTGAGGCCAGCCTGGATGGCCCAATCTGAGCCCCATTTGAGCCTGCTATGTGTCTTGCTTCAGTCAGTGGTGCGGCGTAACGTAAAATGCAGTTCCACTATCATTGTTTTAAAATGGCTGAACCATGCTCATGTAAGCACCTGTACAGTATCAGTTTAGCAAAATGCCTATATTTGAGCTACTTACTACAGGCTTCTTTTGTAATTGTTAGCAAACAGCGGGCACTTTTCTGTCATCCTTCGCAGATCAGAGGAATTACCTGTGGATATTTCTTCTTTCTTGTCATGACCATAAAGAAGATCTTGGCCTAAATGTCTCAGATATCTGTGGTTGGATGAATCCATTTCATGATGTGCAGATACCAAAATGGGAATTAGTCACTATCATCTCACAGCAGATCCTCCTGTAAGCTGATTTTACCACCCATAGGGGTGAGATTGACTGGAAATAATAACCCATTTCCCAGGAGACTGGGAACTCCTGACCAATCTTTTCTTGACTTTCAGAAGCAGCAAGACTTCCCCTCCTTTGGAGGCTGCCCACTCAACAAGGTTAAGACTGTTTCTAAGAGCCAGTATCTCTTGTGGTCATCTTGATGTTGGAGCTGTCTGCAGAAAAACACCATTCCATTGTCAGAGAAACAGTTTAGTATGTGATTCCGCGGGTTTGGCAACAGATAGGTAGAATCACAGAATGGCCTGGGTTGAAAAGGACCACAATGACCATCCAGTTTCAACCCCCCTGCTGTGTGCAGGGTCACCAACCACGAGACCAGGCTGCCCAGAGCCACATCCAGCCTGGCCTTGAATGCCTCCAGGGATGGGGCATCCACAGCCTCCTTGGGCAACCTGTTCCAGTGTCCTTAAAACTGAGAGAACCTGAGCCCAGGTGTGCATATATTTTGAGTAGTTGTTGAACAAAATACAAAAGCAACCCTTTACAAAGGAGCCCCAGAGCACAAGACTCCCCCTTTGTTAATCTTGTGCCATAAGAAGTAGGTTAAAGAACCTGTTTTGCTTTCACTTGTTAGCCAAGTGAGCCTTGGTTCCTTTTCTCTAGATGGCAAAGATTCAATAGGAAGAAGTGACAGCATCTCTTTTTTACCCTCTAATGCTTGGAACTTGTTGCACTGCTACTTTGTCTGTCCAGTTATTATTCCTGCTGGTTCATAACTACCTGTGCCAACTTTTGATTTTTCTGGTGCCAGCCTCAGACTGAGAAATGCTTATTAGCTTTTTCTCTGTTGGCTATGCGACTCATTCATTTATCTGTCCTACCCAGAATTTTAATTTAGGTGTTTTTTTTTTTTTTTTTTCTTTTTCCAAAAGGGATTGAAGGAAGCTTGTAAACATAAAAGAAAACTGTCCTCAGAGTAATCCCTCCACAATTGCTACCTGAAAGAAAGAAAGAGCAGTGATGCAGTGGCACAGGCTGCCCGGGGAGGTGGTGCAGTCACTGTCCCTGGAGGTGTTCAAGAACCGTGTGGATGTGGCACTGAGGGACGTGGTTGGACTACATGATCTTAGAGGGCTTTTCCAATATTCTATGATTTCACTCTTCAGGAGCATATTCATTCACATTTACCCAAACTTTAAGAAATAAAACCACTTGACCAACAAACATTGCTCTCTGATCTACTGAAGACACAAAGGTCTACTGCCATGAAGTCTGATGACAGCACAGTGCTGTGAGCAGGACAGTAAGACCTCTTGAGGGATATGAATTAGAAGATTTGCTGCCAGCATAAGTAACTGAATTAGGGATTAGATTATATCTGCGGTAACTCAGTTTTTACTCAAATACAGTAAAGAAAGCTCTGAGTTCTATATGAAATGAAGACACAATTACTTTCCTGCGGTTGATGTGAAACTTTCAGCAGGACCTCAGTGGGGCAGGTTAGAGGAATCACACAAAACAAGACAGATGGTTATGTGCTCTTCCACTTAGTGTTGCTGTGATGCAAATGTAAAAGTTTGACCAAGAGCCTCAGCATAACTGAAGATATAAGTGTGTAAAGTAAAAATACAGATACAAAATAGAATGGCCAGTGGTTGTTCTCTCAGATTGCTTTTTCTAAGGTGATACTTTCAACATCTGTTGGTCATCATTCCCATAGAGGTATATGCGAGTGCCTAAGAGATAAGAGGCTGTGATACAGTCTGCTGGCTTGCTTTGATTTTATATGCTCATGAGCCTTAATTTGCAAGGGTATTTATTTCTCTTTTTTGTATCTATTGTGTATAAAATTCTGGCTATATTGAATGCAGTGTTTGGCAGCATGAACCTGATAAAAGAACGGGTGTCTGCTGCTAATACCAGATGTTTTTCTCACTCTCGTTCACATTTGTTGATGCTTTGAAAACTTAGAGAGAGGAAGCATGAACTTGAAGACAGATGCAACAATCTTCACTAAACAAAAAGATTTATCCAGACAAGTTTAGACAAGCTTTTCTGTCATCTGAATGAGAGTGTGTACCTGAACTTTTGTTTTCCCCAAAATATAACTCATGAAAATACTACTACTGCAAACTGTTATTTTCAGTTTTCTTCACCCCATCATTGTTGTGACAAAAATACTGGAACAATCTAACAAAATTTAGCAGTATGTTTCCACTCTCTCTGTCTCTGCTCTAGGTCAGTCCGTGATGCTGCTACCTTATTTTCATTCTAAAAGGAATCATGAGACTTAAAAGGCTTTTAGGTATTTAAGTATAGAAAACGTTAGTAGATCCATCATTAGTTTCTCATTCATGTTTTTGTGATGGGTCAGTGATCTTTTAATAAGCTAAATATCTGCACTTGCCATCCTTCTGGCAGTTGAAAATCACTTTTTTTTTTTTCTTGTTTGCTAAAATATGATTTGACTTACAATTGTCACAAAATAATTGCTGAAGATGAATCCTCAATACAAAGATTGCCAAGTATCTGCCACTAAATTCTGCCCACAGCTTTTCTTCAACAGTATGGATGTTCTGACTTTGGGACAATAAGGTGAAATGAGTCTTTCTACTGAAAGACCAGAACATCTTTCACTTCTGAAAATTCATTTTTCCTGGAAATCAAAGTGTACTTGTTTTGTTGTTGCTCAAGCGAGATTTTAAGTACTGCATCAGTGATGTGAAGTCCAATCTTATGGGTGCTTTTCTCATTCTAGGAACTTTTTTCATCCTGAGACTTGCCGTATTTTTCATCTTTTAATTCACAACACAGCAAAGGAGGACACTGTATATATTCCATCAGGATATTTTTTAAGATCAATAAAAAATCCAAGTATTAAAGAAAATATTCTTTTACTTTATGCTCTTTCTCATAGAGTTTTCAAACATTTGACTCAGACTCTTTACTTCTCAGAAGACTCTTTTAACATTGCATATTGTGCCATATTTTATTTCATCTCATGTCTTGCACTCTGGGTATCTCAGCTCACACCATCACTGATTGTGAGACTCCTGAAGAGAATTTTAAAGGAAAAATCCTTTGTGTTTGGGCAAATAAACATTGCTTCCGGCAAAATATTCCTACTGGGTTTTCTTTCTCATTCCATATCTTTGACCATCTCAGTGTGTGTGTGTACACAAATTTATGTTAACCCAGGGTTTTTAGCTATGATTTCCTCTGAAATTAGTTTTATGTCCTCTTTGATGAATCAATAACTGGATGCCTATTATGCTTTCTTCTATGTTTCTCAAGTGGTCCCCATCTCTTCTTAGTTATATTGCTTTCTAAAACTACCATACACAATGACAACAATTATACTGATTTGCCCATATTACCTATGAATCTAGTAATCATTCTGAACGTGTCCTGCTCCTTATTGCCATGGCTATTCAGTTTCAGATATATCTTTTTTAAAGATATCTTTAATATCTCTGATCAGAATTGTAGTTTCTAGAATAGATGTGTGATCACATATAATCATATTTGGTTTAGTCTCTGGAGAAGTTGCCTTCTTATTAGAGTCTTGGGAGCCTTGAGAGACTTGGTCTTATTCCTCACAGCATGACCTTAGGTAAGTGAATTTGTTAGCACGTGCTTCAGTTCACCCAGATGGATGTCCTTTGGAAAGCATTGTGGCTGATAAGTACAATATAAGTATTTGCTGAGATGAAAAATTCATTTAATACAGATTATAGTTTCATGCGTTATGACCTAAACTGAGATATATTTTAGACACCAGCTTAAGAGTCAGATATAGCTCTTATGTATTTGAATGAGTTTATAACTTGAAATACTAAATTAAGTTCATTTGTCTGTGCAACTTACGTTAATGTGCCCAAAGGCAATAATTTGCCCTCTGCTTTCAGCTAAGCTGAAAATGGTATGGAAAATTTATGTTACAGCAGCATTAAGAACTTAATTGTCTTAAAGCCAAATTGCCACAAAAAATGTTCTGCCAATGACCTACAATTAAATATTTGGGCGTTACAGTGAATCTGAAAATGAAAGTTCAACTTTGGAGGATGGCTTTCTGTCTTTTTAGTCTATTTAATTATATAGAACTGAAATGCTACCATTGGATAATCATTCTAGTTGCCTGAAGAAATAACTATTCAAAAATGAGTTTTTTTATTAAAAACATGGAACATAATTCAAAATTTTCCCTTCCCTCTAAAAATGAAAAAATATTTTATTCATAGTTTTAATTTATTTTACTAAATAAGAAATCTTGTTACAAGTGAACTTTTAAAAAATTGTTTGTGCTGGGAAAATCCTTGGTGGAGGAACCTGGAACATAATTGCTTTCACAGTCTGACTTTCTTTACTACCACCTTTATTGTAGTTTTTGTCATTAATTTGTAGGTGACTCACTCTAGAACTGGGCAGTATCATGACACGTTCTTCTGCATTCTCATCTGATTTCAACTGGTGCCTCTAAACCACCTGTTTTGGCTTCAGATTACTTCCCACAGCCAAGGAAACTGGAATCTCATTTTCGTTTTATTGAAATAAAACCACTATGGAAACTGTGAAAATGCATTTCCTAGAATCAGAATCCTAGCCTGGCTGAATCAAAGCCCTATATGGACCTACTCTGGTCTAGACCACAGTTGCCTTGAACTAATTCTGGTGGAACCATCACTAAACACAACATCTATACTACGTGCCTTCTGCTTGCAGACAGTAGGGATTGCAGACAGTGGTAGAGGTCCCCATTACTTCCATTTTAAGCATAGGAAGCTGAGAGCTATCCTTCTCAGATCAGGCACATTTTTCACCTTAGGGTCTGATGGCCAGCTACAGTATTCCCTTGCTGGCTATGGCCAGAGCTCACTGGTGGGCAGGGCCTCAGGCAGTGCCTGGCAGCCGCTTGGCTAGAGGAGGTACTTACCTGGTTCTCTGGGGGTGTTACGGCAGTAACAGAGCATTGTATCTAATTATTTCCAGCCTGTTACCACAGAGTTTGGAGGAACACCCGAACACACCAAATCTCTTACTAGGAGCACAAGGAGATTATAATCTGTTCTAAAAGGATTGACAACAAACAGTTTCAAAGTGTTTAATGCATCACTTCTGAAACAATTAGATTTTCAGGATTAGAGTCCAGAAGCTGCCTGCTGCCATGAGTGCTCATAGTCATTTCCGTTTAGCAAAGATTTAAAAATCCAAACATTGAACTTGGTTCTATGTAATGTGTTATTTGGGGGAATAGGACATTAAAAGAAATTTGCAAGTGCTATGTCTACCCTTTTGTAAAACTATATCCCAAAGCCCAAATTGCACTGCAGTGTTACTTAACAATGCAATGAGCTGTAAAATAGACAATTTTAATGCAGTTGAGCCCTCAAGCTTATTCTTACTTTTAAAATACTGATTTCCTACTGTGGAAACAAACAACCGAATAATATACATCGCTTTCTTTCATGATCTTTATGGCGCTATTATTTTTGACCAGGGAGGACAATAATATAATTTAAATGATATAGATTGCTTGTTTTCTTCCTTAATAGGAAAGATAATGAATGGCTTTGTTTTGGTGGCTTTATTGCCTGTAGGATAATGAAATATCCCAGCATGGATTTCATTAAGCTTTCTCTAGTCTCGCTATGATACGCTCATTAAAATGCCAGACCTCCTCCTGTTTAATGAGTTCAACACATTGGGAAAGACTGAGAACAGGTGTCACCAAAGGAACTGCTGGGTCTTTAGACCAGGGCTGGCTTTGGCCACGAGAGAAACAGAATCAATAATGCAGCTTATTAATGTGCTGTAGTTCATGATGCCATAGGTATGAAACTATGAGAGCTTTGCCATTTAAACTTTCATTATTCATAGTTAGAGAATCATAGAATTGCTCAGGTTGGAAGAGACCTTAAAGATCATCAAGTCCAACCATGCCCTAACCATACTACCCTAACTCTAACAACCCTCCACTACATCATGTCCCTGAGCACCACATCCAAACAGTTTTTAAACACATCCAGGAATGGTGACTCAACCACCTCCCTGGGGAGCCTATTCCAGTGCTTCACAACCCTTTCTGTAAATAAGTTTTTTCCTGATATCCAACCTAAGCTTACCCTGGCACAACTTGAGGCCATTTCCCCTCATCCTGTCAGCAGAGAAGAGAGACCAATCCCACTCTCGCTGTAAGCACCTTTCAGATATTGGAAGACAGCTATAAGTTCTCCCCTCAGCCTCCTTTTCTTCCAGCTAAACAGCCCCAGTTCCTTCAGTTGCTCCTTGTAGAGTGTGTTCTCCAAGCCCTTCACAAGCTTGTTGCCCTTCTCTGGACCTGCTCCAGCACCTCCATGTCCTTTCTGTACTGAGGTGCCCAAAACTGAACACAGTACTCGAGGTGAGGCCTCACCAGCGCCAAGTACAGGGGCAGGATTACCTCTAGTCCAGCTCACCACACCATTCCTGATACAAGCCAAGATGCTATTGGCCTTCTTGGCCACCTGAGCACACTGCTGGCTCATATTCAGCCAACTGTTAATCAGTACACCAAGGTCCCTTTCCATCAGGCAGCTTTCCAGCCATTCCTCCCCAAGCCTGGGGTTGTTGTGACCAAAGTTCAGGACCCGACACTTGGCCCTATTGAAACTCATGCCGTTAACCTTGGCCCATCGATCCAGTCTGTCCAGGTCCCTCTGTAGTGCCTTTCTCCCCTCAGGCAGATCAGCACTCCCTCACAACTTGATGTTGTCTGCAAACTTACTGAGGGTGCACTCAATCCCCTCATCAAGATCATGAATAAAGATGTTAAATAGAAGCTGCCCCAGCACCGAGCCCTGGGGGACTCCACTTGTGACTGGACACCAACTGGATTTAACTCCAATGACCACAACACTTTGGGCCCAGCCATCCAGACAGTGTTTCACCTAGCAGAGCACACACCCATCCAAATTGTGGGCAAAAGTTCAAGGTTAGAGAGTGCATGCTGTTTAAGTATCTGAATATTCACATTGGTTTCATTCACTAGCTTCCAGGGGGTGATGAGGAACATAGGACTTTCTCCTTGTCAGCAGATTGGTTCCATAAAGAGAGTCAGCAACTAGGAAGAAGTTTAACAGCCTGTACTTCAAAAGGAGAAGGTTGTAAATAGTGAAATTGCCTGTATTCTCATCCTGAGGATGAAAGGAGGCTAGGATTGGAAAGAACGGAGAATACATACCCCCTTTGGTATCTTTTTCTCCTAAAATATCATTTTCTTCTTGTTATGAACAGCTGCGTATTTTATTTCTACAATGATGATAATGAATGCAAGACCCATGTTGGAACAAAACCAGGAAGACACACTGTATGAAGAAAACAAGATTATCTATTTGGTCTTTAAATGAATAGGAGACTTTTGAGGCTGAGAAATCAGAGGGTAAGGTTATGCACTGATGTAAAAAAATAATGGCCATTTGTTCTTTTCTCTCCCTCTCTCTCTTTTATTATTATTATTATTATTATTATTATTATTATTATTATTATTAATTATTTTGTAATAATTCACAAGGAAAAAGGCCTAACAGTTCAAGGTTGCACTGTGCCCTCCCTTCCACAGCATTCCCTTATTGTCAACATAGTCTGTGCTCAAGATAAATGCAACTGAGTCACGATAAATATTGCTAAAAATCCCATATTAATGTTAAAAGTTTACAATCTTATGATGCTGCATCACTGGCTGTCCTGGGCCACACGCACGTTGGAGACCATGGGATGGACCCACCTTCTGTAGTCTCCTTAAGGAGGCCCATACTGTCTCCAAAGCACGGTGTGTATACTAAGGGAAGATGCTCACAGGTACAATGCCTGCCCAGGCTTTTACATGGGATCCTTTGTTTCTATGGAACAACTTTGGTGGCTGTTCCTGCCAAGCTTGAATGCTGCACTGCTGGCACAAGTAAATGCTGTGACTTTAGATGAAGAGAGGGAAGTTGTCTTCATTTCTATCTTCCTCTTCTTTAATACTTGCTGGAATTTGGATTAGCCATTTGCTGTGACTGGAACCGCAGAGGCACCTTCCTAAAGGTAGCCAGCCGTTAGTCTTTTCCCTGTGGTTTTCCTAAAAGATATGAGTCGGATCAAAATCTGCCCTCAAAAAAATCAGGATAGCTGCTAGCTAACACAGATTGAAATGAGTTTTCATGTTTTCAACCTGTATTTTGAAGAACTAAGTGAAACTGTAATAGTTAAGCATGTTTCCCGTTGTTCTATAACTTCTTTTCCACCAGCATGGATATGGACGCTGAAGGATGCAGTTCTGTTTAATGACACCTGCTTATTAAGAATACCAAGGCTAAGTTACTTTGGAGTGAAAATTAGAATGAGATTTGCCCATAAACACACCACATGCATACGCTTTCACTACGTTTGGACTTTTTGTCTAAACCATGCAAATTTATGGCAGTTTTTTAAACAAAGCACGGTCTTATGCATATTTGAATTGCCTTTGTTTTTCTTATCATGCATTTTCAGAATTCAGACTCACAGGGGAGGAGACACAGTGAATAGGCCAGCCTTCTCCAGTGGCAGATGGGTACCATAGGAAACCCTAGTGAATAAAGAGTGCAGATTACATTGCTCATCTACAAGAGTTTGTATGCCATTCTCCCAACATCTCCAACCCACATGTCTGCCAGCTGCTGAAATACAACAGCATCTGGGTAGTCCTCACTTTTTGTTGTTGTTCTTGTTTTTTTTTCAGCATTATGTAGGCAGCAAACAGATGCTCTGAGACATAAACTTTGTGTTAAGAATTTGTGCAATACAATTTTAGGATAGAGGCAGATGGTTCCTTCTGGAAAATCTGTGATGATTTCAAAGGGGACTGCTTCCTCAGGTGGATGAAACATGAGGTCTCTACATTCACCTCAGAGCAAGTAAGACAAGTTGAACTACCATCTAGGAAATAAGCAAACTGTGCCAATCTATCAGCTGGCACAAGACCACCTAAGGAGAGCTCAAACAACTAATTCTCCTGATTTAGATGGAGCAATGTTCACCTCCAGCAGGGAAGTCAGCAGTCATTTCTGCAGGGCACATCTGACCATGGTTAGGTTAACCTCTGAGACTCCAGCCTATGGAACTGAGCATAAACTTTTTGGAGCCAGTCCTGGAAAGATTTAATTTCTCAGATAAGAACTGAAAAAATACCAAGCCCCAGCACACAGAAAGCCAGATAATAAAACATTCTGTTTTATTTCTTGATCAGTGGTCTGGAAAAATGATTAAAGCAGATCACCAAATTGTGCTCTGACAGCTACTCCCACACTCATTGGGAGCTAAACAGGTTAGGATAGAATTCCTGGTGGCATCCCGAAGATGGAGTTATTAAAGGCTCTGCTGCATGGTTGGATAATGCTTTGGTTACATTCTGTGTTGCAGGCCAGGAATAATCAGCACACCTGCTAGAATGAAGAGCAAGAGGATTAATAACAATTAATGAGCACCTTTTCTTACTACTTTTTTTTAGTATTTATTGTTTAGAACTTTGCTTTTAGAAAAAATACCCATTCTTCTTCTCTCATTAGTAGGGGAAACAGCAGTATTCTCTCCCGCCTACTGATGTCACATACCCACTGCATCCTTCAGTCTTCCTTCCTCTCTTAGTCCAGACTTTCCTGATCATGCAGAGTCAGCACCTCTAGGACTGCAGTGAAGTTGCTCTCCAGATTGCTCTCAGGGAGCTTTCTGCCCATGGATACCACCTTGGTGAGGATACTGATACGTGCCGCACAGCTGTCGCACTCTACTAAGCATCCATGGAGTGTCTGGGAACTTGATGCTTTTCAGAGTTTTGCTTTGGGGATACTTCATGAGACTCTGAGGAGGTGAAAGTCACATTCCTGATGCCTGCTTCCACTTCCTAGTCCACTTCAAAACATTCCTCCAAAGCGAGGGGCAAGAAGGCAGAAAGAAAAGCGGTAGCAAGAAGCAGGGCCAAGCAGTTCTCCATTTGCTATTTTTGTTCTTGGACATGATTGGCCTCTTGCTAAAATTTTCCAGAAGGATCTGTCAGAGTTGGATATCACATATGGAAAATTTCAGTTCAGACAGATGAAGTTTTGCAAGGAGTAATTAGCTTGAAATTAGGCCTTCTAATAGGAAATGTCCAGCCACCTTCATAGCAGGCAACACTACTAAATTTGCTATGACTAATCCTTGGTATTGATTTTGTTGGCTGGTAGTGGAAAGATAGTTTGCCTGACCCCTGTAATTTAATTCAGTTAATTAGAATAAATGACTATACCGTTTGCCAGGACCACTGCCTACTTGCCTGTTTTCTTGTTCTGTGTACAGCTTCTTGTATGCTTCCACAAGGGCTATTAAACCATGGGATAAATTTCCCACAGTATGACATTCTTTTTTTATATCCGAATGTTATCTCTTCACTGAAGCTAAGCCAAGTGTTTAACTACCTACGATGTATGATTTCCAAGACTCCTGATGGGAACTGTTTGCAAAAAATATATTTATCGTCCAGCAGGCACATGCTGCCCCCATCCAATTAGGGTATTTTAGTCATGGTACTATTAGTTTTGAGGGTCACACAGTAGGAGTACCTCACTTTCAAAAGAAGAAAATAGCTGCAGCAACTGTTGATGTTTGTTCAGTGAGTCAAATGTTGTGGAGATAAACTTCAGAACAAGTGAAATGGAGGAGTCTAGGTAACCGTGTCAGATTGCATCTTAAGTCATTTACTGCCTGGACATGCTGTCATTCTGACATTGGGTTTAAAGAGCTGTCAGTCAAAGAGTGTTTTAAGGCAGCACCAGCTCAGGTTTTATGTTATTCTTGATTGTCCTGTTCTTTGGTTCAGGAGTTTGAGAGCTAAATTTATTTCTGAGTAATGTAGATAATGCTGCATTGAGGAGCTGTTAGAGTAGGAACAGACATGGAATAAGGTTTTTCTTCTTCTGCCTCTCTCTAAGGAGGAAATTCAATCACAACACTATTTTGCTGTATCTAGAAAATGGGAAACTTCCTGTGTTGCTCACAAAGGGTGGTGCTGATTAGGAGAAAATTGGTTCAGCAAGTGCTTGGCTGGAACAGGAACAAAGGTGAGGTGGCAGGCTCGGGACATGTCTCTACAATGAACATTGCTGTTCAGGGTCAATCAGAGCCCCAGCTCTTCGCTCCAGAATAATCTTTATCTATCTCCTCCTCCTCCAGAGTATCAGAGACCCTCACCCATGCCCCACAGGAATGCTGCTTATCCACACGCTGGGCTGGGAGCCAGGAGAACTGCCTTTAGGGACAGGTGGGGAAAGCACAGTTCCCCTGCCCTTCATCTCTACTGCTGAGCACTGGGAGCTGCTACTGGAGTAAGTGGTGGAGTCAGGAATTCAGAGGCACTGAGGCTGGATTGTGCAAGGTGCAGTTGGGCTGGGTCCTACCTGTGTTCTGTGATGCAAAGCAGGGTGTGATGCCTGTGTCCTGGATGCTGGGTTATAAATATGTGCCTGAACAGATTGGGGATTGTTATTACGACTGTGTAATGCTAATACACTCATGATGGCAGATTGCCTATTAGCAGGCTGAACTTGTTCCTGCCCCCATTTGGTATAACAGCAGAGCACTTCAAAGCTCAAAGTGTCCTGAAAGGCACTCAAAAACCCAAGTGAGCAGTACTCAAGTGATGTTAACCCTTTGTTGGAGCACACTTTATTAATGGAAGTATGGCCTATGAAATTATTTTGGTGTCCACTTGTGAGTTTAACAGGTCTTGCGTTTCTATCTGCATGAGCCTCTGACAAAGCACATCACAGAATCATAGAATGGCCTGGGTTGAAAAGGACCATAAGGATCATTTAGTTTCAACCCCCCTGCTGTGTGCTGGGTTGCCAACCACCAGACCAGGCTGCCCAGAGCCACATCCAGCCTGGCCTTGAATGCCTCCAGGGATGGGGCATCCACAGCCTCCCTGGACAACCTGTTCCAGTGTGTCACCACCCTCTGATTGAAAAACTTCCTCCTAATATCTAATTTAAACCTCCCCTGTCTTAGTCTAAAATCCCCTTGTCCTGTCACTATCCACCCTTCTAAACAGTTCTTCTCCCTCCTGTTTATACGCTCCTGTCAAGTACCGGATGGACTTTTTTCATCTATTCCTAGTGAAGACTTTATTTTTAAAAAAGTGGTTCGATGTCAAAAGCAACCTGTCCTCACAACGTTCCACATCAATCAATGGGCTAATTTGTGACTAGACATGGAAATGAAAGCAAGGGCTAGAGTTAGCAACACAGTCTGAGAAGGAAAGTTGTGCTTTGCAAAGTCCTTACGGAAACAAAAATTAGTTTTTAACACTCTGTGGTGTGATAAGAATCTTTGGCCATCAGCACTCAGAGAACTACTTTGGTATTTCTGAGATGCCATTCAGCACCAAAAGGTGCTGGCTTCTCCTGGGCCCTGAAGATTGCCATAGGACCTCAGAAATTGTCCTTGCTACTTGCCATGGTATGGTGTGCTTAATTTGAAAAAGGACTTTTCCAGGCAGAATAAAACTCTCCACTGGCAAGAAAAGGTGAGTACTACAAAAGCTATCATGTTTCTTCCTGTATGGAGTCCAAAGAAGAGGTATAGCAGAAATGTAGGTAGTCTTCAGTCAAGCTGTGCCCAGTTGGGCTAATCCTTAGCCTGGGGAATCAGAGCAGTTCAGAAGAACTGAAGCGGGGAAGACTTTCTCATCACTCAATGCCTCCCTTAGAGACTGTACTTTGTTTGTGCTGAGTTGTCAGTCTTGTTGCCTTAGGAATTTGGGTTTTGTTGATACTGTCTGACAGGCCTCCGTGCCGCAGGATCTGAGCAGTGCCTGTGTGGTGACTGATTCACCAACAGCCCTAGATGAGGTAAGGTGACAGATTACATCTGGAGTCCAATCAGCAGCAGCAGAAGCAGAGCTGTGATGTGGGTCTGAGGCCCGTGCAGCTAAATAGGATGGAAGTCACAGCTATGACTGGAATGCCTTGTCGGTGAGGGAGGCCAAAAGGGCTGCAGCCAATCTACAGTGTAGCTCCGGAAAGGATGAGGGGCCAGGAAAGCTCCTGGTTTACACATTTCAAATATTAACATTTGGCTTCCTCTGCAGGGGTTTTGCAGCATGCTGCTTTGAAACAAATGTCTCATTTTGTTAAGATGCCAATACCGTGAAAGACACATTAATACAGACTTTCAATGTTTTGTTTTTTCTGAAACTTTGATGCTACCATGAAGTCCTTTATGAAATACTATGAGTTTAGTCAAATGATGCCATTCCAGGGACAGTGCTGAAATATCTTGACAATCCATTTCACTTTCTCACAACAAGACAATCTCATTGTTTTTACTGAAATATAGTATTTGATTTGATAAGGAATAAGGAGTGAAATGATCAGAAAACAATGAATGTAGCATCTTATAATTCCCTTCACCTATACATGACATTCAAAAGACTATGCACTTACTTCAGTGTGTTGGTCCAGAAAAGAGCCTAAGATGGTTAAGTGCGGTAAAGAAATATTGTATTTCACACGGAGGGTGGTGACACACTGGAACAGGTTGTCCAGGGAGGCTGTGGATGTCCCATCCCTGGAGGCATTCAAGGCCAGGCTGGATGTGGCTCTGGACAGCCTGGTCTGGTGGTTGGCAACCCTGCACACAGCAGGGGGGTTGAAACTAGATGATCTTTGTGGTCCTTTTCAACCCAGGCCATTCTGTGATTCTATAATTCTATATGTATTAACATATTTCTGTAACCTGGCAACATCCTGATTTAATAATCTCTACTGTCTTGCTTTGTATTTCTTGTTTCTTCTAAATCTAACAATATTAAGTTCACTAGTTCTCTTACAGCACCAGAAATACATGTGAATATAATGAATGATTATAAAGATGTTGGAAAGAATAGCAAAGCAAATGATTTTCTATTATTAATTTTACTAAAGCTGATTAAGACTTCTTGCATTTGAGCAGCCTAGAATCTCTTCAGAATCAAGATAGGTGATTGTATGTCTGATCTGCAAAAAAAACAAGGCATGGATCAACAAAAAAACTGCAATTTGGAAATTAAGAAGATTATGACTAAAGTAAGAACTTCAAGAAAGGCACTTATTTAGAGTTTGTAATGCACATTAAAAGAGATAATAAAGACTTCTTCAGCAATACAGATGCTCAGATAGGCATATTATGGAAATCTAAAGATAGCATTACAAATAATTAAATTTTACCTCATCTTCAGTTGAACCAAGTAATTCTGAACATGATGGTAAAATATGCTGATTCCTGCAAACAAAGGTGAATTCAAAGAGATGAATGCAGATAAGCTACGAACTTAAACAGTATTAATCTCATAAGTCTGAAAGAATAATTAAAGGCAAGGAACAAGGAACTAGATGGCAAATGGGATAGGCCAACATGATTTACAGTCTCCTGACAGTAGACTGTGTCAATTCAAACTAAAACTTCTATCTCATGAGCCAATTAACTTTTGATACAAAAGAAATAAGATAACTTCAGAGTGTCTGGACTTCAGTAAGACATTTCCTCTTTGGAGATTACTAATCTGTCTGGAGTTTTGTGTTTTTATTTGCGTGGTAACTGAGGAAATGGCAAATAAGCAGATGGCAAGAGGCATGCAGTGGAGGGGAACTAATCAATAGTGGGAAAGAGAAGACTTCGGTTCCTGAAGGACTGTTTGCGGGACTCAAAAATTGTTTTAGGATTTGGCAGAAAAAGCAGAACACTTGGGTGAACTCCTCATTGTAACAGGTGGGAGACAGGAGAACTACAGGAACGACAGAGTGACCTTAAATCTTGACATAATAGAGAAGTAACGAAATTGTAAAAGTCAGAAATGCAAGGTTGCTAAGTAGCAAAAATTCCTGCAGTAAACTAGAATTCATCAGCTGGAAACACAGTAGGTGAGAAAATGACCTTGTTGTACTGAACAGCTGCAGGATGAACAGGCTGAGGTAAAAGTGTAGAAAAGCTGAAAGGGGGTCTTTGGCTGGATCATGCAAAGCATGTCCTGCAGAGACTGGAAAAGACTTACTGACCTTGTGTAAACTATTGGTAAATTCTCATTAAAAACACTACATGTGCTATTAAGGATTTGTCCTTTATGAAGAATCTCTTTCTTGTGTGAATCCCATTTTAGCCAGCTTGTGACACTGTGTCAATCACAAAAAATCCAGTGTAGGGCATACAGAACTGATAGAACCAAATCACAATACTGGCAGGTGATACTAGCAGAAACACTTGTCTGCTAGAAATGGCATGCTGAAAGTGAAGAGGTCCTGCAGGACATGGCTGTCAAGTTTGTGCTTGAGAAAATTGTTCCTGAAAGCAAGATCTTTTACAAATACACTGTTCACGCTTTAAAAAGCCTCTTATGAGCAGCTGAGAGATGTTGGCATGGTGAAGTGATAGGATGGGACTTAGTTTTTATTGAGATTTATAGAAAACACGAACTTATTGTTGCATCCCAGTGTTGCAGATTTCAAGACTCAGTAGCACATTTTGGGTCATTTTTTTCCACGAGCTTGAAAACAAAGCTAAAATAAAAGTACTATATAGCTGTACATAATAACTGTCCTTTTGTATTTTTTTGCTCTTCAAAGTTGAAAATGTTGCTAAATTGCTGCTGCAATTATTTAATTCCTTTGTATCTATGTAATAGCTTCTACTTGACTTTCAGAAGGTCGTTATGGTAAAGGCTTTTCATTTACAAGAAACAACAAAAGCACTGATATTACTTCCGGGAATGAGGATAAAATTGTTTCATTAGAGGAATCGCATGTGCGGGTAATTACTTTTATATTTAGAATCGGAAATGACAATCTAAAATCAGAATATTTCATTAGACGATAATGAATTTTAATTTCTGACAAGTAAAGTATTCCCAAGGAAAATACAAATGTTGTTATAACTGTGGGGAAAGACTGTGGGAGGAGGCTAAACACTCTGGGGTTTAGCACATTTTTTGGTGTCTTCTTGTCTACTAATAACTATCAACAAATCTTTGTTTCTTCCTTTCTTTTTAAATCAAGAAGCATATATATATTTTTTATGCATTCAAGATATTAACAATCATTTCACTTTATATCAAGGTGGATATTAAGTCTTTTTCTCATAGGAAACTGTGAAAGCAGTCTGCTTATGTGTAACTTCAATTGGTCTTAAATCCATACTCACAACAAAAACAAAGCTTGGATTAATCTGAAGTTTCAATTATTTTTGAAACAAAGCTGTACTTGAAACAAATATAAGCTACTGGAGAGCCCGTATTGTCTAGTCCAAAATCTTTAAATGAACATGAAGGAATAATTCATCACCTATTTTAGATGAATGAAATAAAGTAGACTGGATTGCCAAGAGAGAAGCGGGTTCTCCAGGTAAAATCTTGGCAGGAAGTAGGTTTGGTGGCACCTATAACCATGTTTTCTGAAAAGCCCCGTGAAGATAGTCTGCAACTTCTTTGCGGTTTTCTTTTTTTTATTCCAGACATGGGGCAGTGGCTTAACAGTCTCCGGGACATCATCTCTACACAGAATTGCATGCCAAAAAACTGGTCAATAGCAAGGTGAAGTTTAATGACCGTGTTGATGGTGGAGCACCATGTTCTGGAGAGTCTGTCACAGATCATACTTCTTGTCAGTTGTCTCACTTCCTTCTCTGCTCTTCATTTTACCCGATTTCTCTCTCCCTTCAGAAAGTTTAGAATGATATATCTCTACACAGGGACATCTTGGGTTAATTTTCATTAAGGATTAAGAGGTATAGGCCATAGCTTTCCATACCTACAACTATTGGTGATCTTCTGGGGAACAGATTGTGGCTTGATTTGAGTGAGAAGACCTCAAAAGCTTCTGCAGGTCCCAACAGTAAGGAAAGCTTAGTTCTTAAGCTTTAAGAACTTAAAGCTTAGTCACCAAACCACAGCAAAATTGATGTGAAATTCTACTCTTGAGGCATCACACCCAAGATTTTTTTTTTGCTCCTGGCTAACTTTGGAAAGCTCAATCTACTGTATTTCTCCATCCTTGATAGCAGTGAATTATCCCGAAATACTCAGAGCAAGGTGAAACATGTCCATAGAGAAAGCTGAGGAACAAACACTCCCTACTCACTCATGGAGGAAAGTACATCTCTCAAGCCTGAAAGACACCTAAAAGCAAATTACAAAGAGCAAGACAAAAAAGGATAAAGTGCGATAACAAAACTCTTTTAACAAAACAAGGAGAGTGTGCTACATTTCTGTCAGCACTCAAGATGCACAATGAGAGAGGAATGCTTTTAAAGGCAGCAGCTTTGGTTTGAAATAGCGCAGGCTGGGTGTGTTGCAAAAGACATCTCATGAACGAACTGCACAGGGAGAACTTCAACTCATTTTTCCACAGCAACAGAGAATGGGAAGGAGCTCTTAAGAAACTTTGTGCAGAGAGCCTCTTCTCTGTCTCATCGATGTATTTGCACTGCTGTTGTGCTCAGAAGTGTTTGTTCAGAGCAAGATACCATCAGGTTGAGTGCAGGTCGAAGACTGTCTATACTGGACTATATAATTAGCTGATAAGCTTCTGTGGGTAGACAGTGAATGGGCAGGGAGGCAGACAGCAATTACAGAAACACCAAATGCCTTCTTGATGCCACAGTTTCAGCAGACAGAGCAAAGGGGATTTGAGGAGGGCAAAGCAGGCAGAGAACGAAGGATTTGAAGAAGGTTTTTGTAGAAATATCTAGGTGCAAAAGCACATAGAGGTGCTTGAAAAATTCTAAAAAGCATAATTGCCTGGCTTCTGCAGAGTGATGTAAAATGAAGTGTTCGGTGAAGACTGCCCTGTTTCTATCAAGGCACAGCCGAAATCATGGAGAAACTCAGGAGCTCTGAAGCAAACAGCAGGTGCTGTATGGGAACCACACAGTCCTGGACTTCTTTGTCCAGGAATTGCTTTGCACCTGGATTTCCCCTTCACATGTAAAAAATTCTTCCTATTTGAAATCTGATAAAAGCTTTAAAAGTTGCAGTCAAACCCCACCTTTCTCCTCTGCTGATTTTCATTTCGATATCTATTTTTCTAGGCTAGCAATCATTTAGGAAGGGCTGCATTTTAGCCAGGATTCAGTCTCTAGGTATGATTGGTGACAAAAGCACAAAGGCAGAATGAGATGTTCCCTGTCATTGCCACCTGAATGCTTGTATTTGGGAAGCTACCAGTAACGGTACAAAACTATTCTCTACAGTAGGAAAAGCTATTTCAAATCTGGAAATATATGCAAATCTAACAAAAGAGAGTGTGGGAAGATATGAATGTTTGTGTATGTGTGTGTACACAGTCAAAAAGCAATTGGTGGGCAAAGGAAAAAGAAGAAAAGACACTACTTCAACCCTGCAGCAATGTTCTGAGGGCTATAGAGAAATTGGTATTCAGTTATGCTTTGCCTGTGCAAATACTTTATCCTCCATTATCTAATAAAATAAATCATTTAATTTCTTTTTCTGAAAAGGTCTCAACACTCTGCCAACAGTTCTATTTAATATTAAATACACCATTTGCAGCTTGAGTAGAAACCATTTTTGAAGAACATATCCCAGTTAACTGCGAGATTGTTGTCTGGCTTTGCAGCCCTTCCCTTCTCCGCTCATATGATCACGTCCTTCTCATTCCTGCTTTTATCAGCTCTCTAAAACCTACAACAAACTGCTTATTTGGAAAGTATTTTGTTGCTTACCTTAATGCGGTCCAGCAAGTTTGCAGAGTTGGCGCTATGTGACAGTACAAATAGGCACTGCACATGGGCATCCATTGCTGGGTTTATTCATGATTTGTTGGTCCACAGCAATATTCTACTTAATGCACATCTCTGGTGTAATAAACCCAGTACTTCCACCTCTTGAAAATGGCCAAGATCTACCACAAGAACAGGCAGGAAAGCAACTGGAAAACCATTTAATAAGAGCCTGCTTTCTCGCCACGTCTTGTGCTAACACCCCTTTGTCCATTCATGCATGGACATGAGCAGCTCATACACAGAGCTTTGACAAACCACCTTCTGCAGACCTACTCCTACCAAGCCACTTTCTCTCCCATGTCCACATTAGGTAAATACAAAAACACTGTGAAAAAAAGCAGAAAAATCCACTTTCCTTCTGTCACAGGCAATAACCTCACACAGTCCTTTCAGAAAGAAACATGCCAAATGGCATGCCAAAGAGCATGACTTATTCCTTTATCCTCACAACAAGAATTTTGCTCTAACGCCTCATTGCTTTGATGTCTTGAACCCTTTTTCAGATCCTGATTACATGGCTACATTCTGTCAAGGACATGATGATCTATACATAACCTGTGGTCAATTCATTCTCGAGTGTATGCTGTGCAAATACTATCACTCACTGATTGCCCCTAGCTCAAGCTTCTTCTGTCATCTTTCATGTCAGCTGTAAGCTTGTTAGAGGATGGGCCATCGTCACATTTGTCCAAAGTACTACCTGTGCCTCAAGAATTGAATAAGTAACGTGTAAGGACAGAATACGGACTTGGAAAGGTCAAGCAAAATTAAATAAAACGACAAAATCTCACAATTTGAGATTAAAGATGAAACAGTTGCAGTACCTGAAACTTAGTAAAAATATGTGTGGTTATATATTTACATAACATACACCTCAGCTCCATACAGAAGAATGAAATAAAGTGCATTAGACAAGGAGACTGAGTAAATAGACTCAGAAGGACTTTTGAAAAAGAGTAAGCATTATACCAATGGAATAGAAGAATAACTTGTTACAGTTATTAAAAAAGACATTGACTGATATATTTTCCCACTTGAGGATTTAATTTAGAAAAAGCAATTTTTTTTTACAGTCACTAGAAGCTCTTCTAGTCCACAGACTCAATATTTCTAAATGTCAGACCAACTGAGACTGAAAGTGACAACCTTGCTGTACACGTGCTGACTATAATACAGAGTACACTTCTAGTACTGCACTAGGAAGAAATACTGGTCCAGGTGTTTCCCTAGCATTCCCCCAGACTTCTCAGTGCCTGTTTAATAATACCCAGTAATCATATCAAATAATTCATTTGTTCATTGCTTAATATTGAGACGGATTTCATTATCATTCTTCTGAGATAATATTTTAATGCTCTTTTTTTTTCACTTCTAATAAATATTTGCTTTATCAAAGTTTTTTAGCACAGTCATCTGCATTGAGAAATTTTGGGAAAACATATCACACAAGCAATTTTTGAAAGAAATGAATGAGCCAGAATGAAAAAAAAATACAACAGTGACATTGTATATTTGCAGCTTGCAGAACACAGGAACAGAAAGATGAGGCATACATGAATAGTGAAGCATTCAACTGCACTTTTAGTTATGAGAATCAGACAAGATGAAAGCTGGGACATAGCTGGGAATGAGGGAAACTTATGAACTAACTGGTTCTTGGGATTGTTTGGGAACTTTCCTCATTAGGATTGTGAGATTAGATGAGTTAAAATTAGCAAAGGATTGGAAAGGAAATCAGAAACACGTTGATAACTAACTGAAGTCACAGACTTGAGAACTGGTAATTGATTCAGTATGCTTCTGTACATGCAACAAGAATGGTGAGTTAACCCAATAAGAGTTCCTATAACAGCTTCTCAGCAGTAGAGAGAGAAAAGTGAAAAGCATTAAGAGTACTTTACCTGTCAATCAATATTAGTTTGTATAGAAGGCTTTACAGTAGCAATAGCTCTCCTTCAAAATGCAAACTAAAGGAAGTCTGATCCTTTTTCAAGCTTTCACAAAGAGCAATGAGGAACCAAACGTTACACACCACTGGGATTTGCAGAGTATTTATTAGCAGTCACCTGGCCAATATTTTACAAATGGAATCAGAACAGGTTGGAGTCTCTTCTCAGTGAAGATTCTCAATAGAATTTTGCAAGTGGGAATAAAGGCATGAAGCATTATGTGTTGAAAAGTACTGAGGCTGTCTGAGTTCAGCACCACCAGAGCAGTAGCTGCTTACTCAGTCTTCAAAGAGAAAGGAGTCTCTGTGACCTGCTCTCATATGGTACTGTGAAGGCTGTCCACGTACACACAGCAACATTTCCACCAGCTCTTCAGTATGCAAGCAAATAAGATGTCGACAGCATCTTATCCTGATGTCAGTCACTCTTTTCCCTAGTGAGCTGGAACAGTTTCTGCATGAGAAAAATAAGCAATGCTGAATCTTGAAGAGTGAAAGGCTACTCATTTAGTATTTCTTCAATGGAAAGACATGTATATGTTGAAAGCCTGGACTTTCAAAGACAGGCTGAGTGGGATAGCTTCCCCAGGGCTGTGGGCATGGCCCAAGTGCCGGAATTCAAGGAGCGTCTGGACAGCACTCTAAGACATTTGATTTTGGGTGGTGATGTGTGGAGCCAGGGGTTGGACTCCATGATCCTTGTGGGTCCCTTTCAACTTAACATATTCTATGATTCTTCGAATAAATGTGGACTTTTACATGGAGCCCATCAATTTGGTGACACTATCAACATCTATCCCTGGGAACCAGAAAGTTGACAATAATCCAAGTTTTTATTTGTTAGTCTGATTTCCTAAGAAACTAAGCTCATTCTGTCATGCTGAATGAATATGTTTATGTTCAGCTCATTTCAATAACTTTCACATTTGTGGTTCAGTTTCCACCAAATTTGACAGTCATCTGAAGGCCCCAGAGACACTGCATTTCCTCTCATTTCCTTCCCAAGGAAAAGGCATTGCAGCCTGAGCTCAGGTCAGACTCAGGGCCAGAGGATCAGTATGGAGATGGAAGGGATCCTCCAGCTGCTTCCAAGGCCGCCAGTGATTTATGTCATGGCTGAATTTCAGCTGCAAGAAACACAGGCTTAGCAATGAGTGAAGAATGCTCTCTTTCATCAACAGCTGGCTCCTAAGAGGATTGCCTGACAATTTGCAACTTCTACTAACACCCCTCCCTCCAGCTCCCCCACTAATGACTGTTTCCTTATCATTTGTATTCTTTCTTTCTCATCAGTAGGTCATCTTGTGTCTTCTATGACTGTGAGTTCACAGTGCAGCCTACAATTCCAATACCCACACTGGAGACTGGGCTCAGCCCTGGAACTGCTTCTTGTTTTTTATTTTATTTTTTTTTTTTAATCAAAGTGAGACTTTCTCCATATCTGTTTGCAAGCACTGATTTTAGTGTAAGCTACCAGTCACACTACTTTCTTTTTCCCACCACAGTTTTATATGATGGGCAATTTGTTGATTCCAACCCAGCAGAAATGTTCCTGTCTTATTCTTCTGTAGTACAATTTGCTCCTGAAAGGCAAACAAACAAACAAACAAAAAGCCCAACCAGAAACCTGGCAGCAGAATTTATTGCTACAGTTTAGTGTGGTTCAAGCAAAATTAATGAGGTGCCATTACCAAGGGAACATGGCTGTTTTCTGCATAATTACTACTATTTATATAACCATTCCATTCAATGTATTATTGTTACACGCTGGAAACAGCAGCGAGTCTCTTTTGTGTTGGTGTGCATGCATGACACATTTCAGTGTTCAGACACACCCTGTAGCAAATTAATAGGACTTTAAAGTTTAAAGTTACAGAACAGCTGCCTATTGGTTTTCCTAACAGCAACGCGTGAAAATAAAACAGGATGTGAACAAATAGGCTGTTAGTTTTATCACAATATCCCATTGTCATTAATCGACAACAGCTGTGTGGCAGGTTGTGAGACGCCCACTTCTGGAATGAAATGGCTCCAGCTGAATTAGATGTATATGATCCTGAAAAAGTAGATACGGCATTGAGAGAAAGATCACATCTCTATCTATTCCTGCAAGGACAGTCAGCTTCTTTCTCAGCGGTATGTCTGTTCTTGTGTAATG
Organism: Perdix hodgsoniae; assembly: GCA_035772895.1. NCBI lineage: Eukaryota > Metazoa > Chordata > Aves > Galliformes > Phasianidae > Perdix > Perdix hodgsoniae. The sequence goes on from JAPSGF010000025.1 coordinate 7,492,198, forward strand.
GCAGTACAAGTATTTTTCCATTGAATTCTGAGAACTGCATAATGCACACTGATTCCCTCCGGTGTGAATTGTTTGTAGGCCCAAGGGCAAAATCAATTCAAGTTGACTAGATGCTGTGGGCAGCAAAGTTGTGTGAGTGTCTGGATGCTCATGTGTTGGTAGATGTTTTAAATCTTCAGAATAAACCTTGCCACAAGTGGCAAATAAAATGTCTGTCCATTCTCAATGACACAATGATTGCCTCCCCGAATCAAAGACAGATCACTGTCTGAGTTCATTCTTATGCTGTATATATATATATATATATATATATGTATATATATATAGTATTCAAAAGTGATTTTTGAGTAAATGTATCATTTTAAAAGAGAGATAAACTGTAACTATAGAATTCTGAAAGATAACTTTTAAAACTAAAGGGAAAATAAAACTCAACCAAAATTACGATGAAGAGTTTAACAGTGCTAAAAATGAAACTGTCTGTCTCCCTTTTCAGTTCTAAACCTCGAGTCCATCTGATGTCATATCCTGAAGCCTTCCAGGAGCCCTATGATATGTTTTCGAATGAATGGGAAAATCGGTCAGTTGCCAAAATACTCCATGAAAAGAGAGAGCTGGGAGCCTAAAAAAGGTCAGAGTTGAGCAGAGGTTGTCTTAGATCAGCTGGTTGACAGACTCCAAGGAAAATGGTGAGAAATGAGTACTTGCTCCCTTCCTCTCACTACGCATTGCAAAGCCCTGTGGGACACAGGTATAATTTAGAAAGCCATCATTGTCTTTTTTTCATTTTCGTATATTTTAGCCCCCTATATCTCCAGTCTTTCCTGAGTGAGGGTGTTCAGGGGATGAAGGTGACCATGGGGATCCCCTACAGTTCCCACCTGGGTGCTGGAGGCAGTCAGTGTGCCAATGGAACAGCTCTGCTAGCACCAGTACACAAGTAATCTTCAACTTTTGTTTGGGAGGTGTCTTTACAGAATGCTTTTAGAAAACCCCCTGCCTTCCTTTTCCTTGAATGCCCTGTGCAATCAAATCTGTAAATACACTGCAGTAAAAAATGCAGTAAAAAAGTTAAAAAACAGGCAAGAATTCCAAGTCAGTAGAGAAAGCAAAGTGAGCTGAGTTTATTTTCAGCATTTGTTGTTTTGACTTGGGAAGACTTTTTTTAGAGATGGTATTCTGTTGATGAAACCCAGAATGCTGTGAACTAAAAATAAGATTATTCATATCTGTTGAAAAGGATTTAGAAAACTGAATACACAGAGAACTACTTGAACATAGGATCTGAATACTTGGAAGAGAAAACTGAGTGCATTTGAATCCAAGTACTCAAGTCATGTCTTCTACACTCTTATGAATTTAAACTTCTAAACAGCAAAATTGCCCCTTTTCTAATCTGTACACTAAATATTAATTCTTTCAGCATTCTAAGGACTTAACATGTCTGCTGTTGGAGACCAAAATTCAACTTCAAAACTAGTGTTACAGACACTAACACCTACTTATGTGCATTTATACTGTTACTGTGTTGTCTAGACCACAGATCATTTCTGGCAAAAACACTGCTCTTTTCTTATCTCCAGCTCCAGCAAAAGCTATAATATGTTGCTCAAAAAGTGAACTAATGTCCCTAGATTATGACTGGCTATAATCTGAGGGTTCATGAGGAGACTGAGGAGCCCTGTGAATTCTGCAGCCAGCTGGATTCCTGCAAGGTCCTTGATGAACCCTCAGGAGTACAGAAAGCCTGTGTCAGAAAACCTTGCTAGTTTATATTTTTTCTTTGAGACTGGATGGAAAGCTACATCATCTATTGTGGGATAACAGCATACTGACTCCTAATTGTTTTCTGCTTTGTGGTCAGTGCTTGATACCAGTTCATGTCAGTGGACAGAGAAGAGGCAACTCATGTCATCTGCCTGGACTCTGACATGGTCCCACAGCACATCCTTATCTCTAAATTGAAGAAATGTGAGTTTGAAGACTGGACTATTCAATGAATAAAGAGTAGATTGGATGGCACCCACCAGAAGGTTGTGGTCAGCAGATCTATATCCAGGTGTAGACTAGTCATGAATAGTGTTCCCCAGGAGTCCATCTTGGGACCAATGCTCTTTAACATCTTTATCAACAGCAAAGACAGTGGGATTAAGTGTACCCGCAGCAAGTTTGCTGATGACACCAAGCTGAGTGGTGAGTGGTACAGTTGACACAATAGAAGGAAGGAATGCCATCAAAAGTGATCTGGATAGGCCTAAAAAGTGAGCCTATGAGTACATAAGGAGGTTCAACAAGGCTCAATGCAAGGTATTGCACTTGGGTTGGGACAGTCCCAGATATGTGTACAGAATAGGAGAAGAACACATGGAGAGCAGTTCTGTGGAGAAAAACTTGAGGGCTGGTGGAACGAAAAGCTGGACATGAGCCAGCAGTGTGCTCTTGCAGCCCAGAAAGCCAACTGTATCTTGGACTGCATCAAAAGAGGGATGGCAGCAGAAAAATGGAGGGGATTGTTCCCCTCTGCTCTGCACTCCTGAGGCCTCATCTGGAGTACTGTGTCCAGACCTGGGTGCCCCAGTACAAGAAAGATCTACATTTGCCCCTAACTGGAGTTTTTCATTTTCTCCTGCTTATTAGACCTGCTTTAGAAAGGCTTTCAGAGAACCCATGTTTGTCCAGTGGTCTATGGAGTGCATGAGATACTAGTCCTGGCAGATCGGTGCAGGAGATATTACAGCTTCTTCAGGAGCCATAAGAAACCAATTTAGTACCACTGCACTCCTCTGAATTTTCTTTAATTGCACTTTTTTTTTTTTTTAAAAACATCAAAGTAATTTTTGAGTTGTAAAAAACAAATGTTGCTTACCTCAGTCCACGCATCTGCACTTCAACATGTTGATTATCAGGATGTATCTTACCAGGATACAGCTGATTAGTCTTTATTCCTCTTACCCTATTTTCTAGTCAGAATAAGACTGTTCTCTTTGCAAATCATTTAATAAATCAATTCTAGAATCACTGTCTTTTGTATCATTTTGCAGAGTCCACTCATGTAATCTGGTCTTCTGTTTGTTTTGTAGCACTCCCTCCCATTTAGTTTGATTTGTTAATGTTCATACTGCCTGTTGCCATAGTAGTTAAAAACAGATAGCAGAAAAAAGAAACAACAACACTTATTCCCTACAATAAGCATTATTTTTTTATCTGCTATGGTTTTTTAGTCAGCAGTGGCTTTTGTTTTTATGGTCTATGCAGAAAACCAGCACAGAGGGGAGTGTGCCGGCTACTATTGCACAACCAGGCTGCACAAACATCTGCAGAGGGTGCTCATCATCAGGATATCAGGCAGGCTGCTTGAAATCTGTGGGGGAAGCCTGCTGAACTGGGTGCTAGTAAAGACAATCAATACCTTGAGGAACCATAAATACATAAAGTTTTGTGATAAAACATGAGACTGGTTGAACACATACTGGAAATATGAAACTTCGGAAAATGAGCTGCTTTGTTGCATTTGCCTTGGTGGGCAAACACCAGCTGAGACCCAGCTGCTCCAGGTAACAGACTCAGACACAGGAAACTGGCCTGGGAGGACCTGTCTGAGCAGACAGGCAGAATGGAAAGAAAAAGTAATGAAGCTGGCATACAGAGCAATCTCTTAGAATGACAAAATCAGAGAATGCCTTAGGTTGGAAGGGACCTCAAAGCCCACCCAGCTCCAACCCCTGCCATGGGCAGGGCTGCCCCCCACCAGCTCAGCTGCCCAGGGCCCCATCCACCTGGCCTTGAGCGCCTCCAGGGATGGGGCACCACAGCTTCTCTGGGCAGCTGTGCCAGCGCCTCACCACCCTCTAAGTAAAGAATTTCTGCCTAACATCTAATCTACATTTCCTTGCTTTCGGCTTAAGACCATTCCCCCTCGTCCTATCAAAGTTAATAGGAGAAAAAGGGAACACTGGAGAAATAGGTCAGATTTTGAAGGTTTGTTCTATTTAGGGTCTTTTTATGAAGGAAGCAGTGTCTTTATCAATGAATGACGTAGATAATGAGATCGAGTGTACTTTCAGCAAGCTGGCTGATGACGACAAGTTGAATGCTGCATTTGACACAATAGAACAAAGGGATGCTGGAAGAGGAAGCTGCCTAAACAAAATAGCATTCCAGTGGGTATCTGCAAGAATTTATCCATGGCATATCCTAAACAACGTCTGCAAGAGTGTCCTGACAGTGCTGGTGAGAAAGGAGAAATATTTCAGGTAGCTCTTAGTTGCTTGTAGGTTTTCTTTTGTTACTTTTTCTCACTCCCATTTTCTGTGTCAATAAATATGATTTTACTTTTCCATTGTGGTGGATCTTACAGCAAACACAGTTGCAAGATGAGATGCCACTGGGGGATCCTGTGCCTACTTAGAAAACCAACCTGGTGAAGGGCTCCCATGCAGTGCTCTGAGCATGGGCTTGCTGTTGTTCCCAGCAGAGTAGCTGGGCATGTTCTTCAGGCTTCAGTTCAGAGATGGTGATGGAAATGATTTCAAGTTTTTGACACACTGACTTTGCAGAGATTTCCTCCAGGATAAACCAAAATGCAAACGCTCCACGAAGCTCTCAAGGCCTCTGTTTAGATGTAGTCTTTCATAGTCACATTGACTTCAGGAGCTGAGCTGAATGCTTATCCCTGGTTAGCTTACCAGGAGTATTCTGACTGACTTCTCTGCGGCTATTTTTTTGTGCCGTGCTCACTACTGCCATGTATATTTATAACTATATATATGGAAACAATGATGTGGAGACACTGAGCAGAATGCATTAGCACAGAGAAGGCTTTTTGCAGGGAAGCAGTTAGCAGCTCTGCATGAGAGTTCTCATCACATTAGCACGGTGGCTGGTGGCTTTTCTTAGCTTTCTGAGTCATGCTGGGGAGTTTCAGATCTGGTGCTGTTCTTGTATTCTGCAGACAACATAGAGGGGTAAATCATATAAAAAGAAGAGCTCATTTTTCTACATGTAAATGTAAGTAGCAGGCTTGTAGAGTACGTCTGTATGCCTGAGTGCAGATCAGAAAGAGCCTATATTCAGTACTGGCGCAGTTATAATAATTGTTAACAACCATTGTACCCTACTTATTTACTGTAGTGGCTTGCTAATGAATATGTGCTTTTTGTGTATAAAAACAACAGTAAATAACAGTCCACTACAGGCCTCAAAACTGCTAAGATTGCAAACCATTTTTCCTTTTCCAGCGACATATTTGTATCAATGCCAGCTTTCAATTAAAAGCTGTAATTTTATACATTGCAATTTCCACATGTTAATAAGCATTTTTCACCATACAGATCATCGGAAATATTTTGGGTTATCTGCTGAGAGAAATTACATAGTGCTCCTTCAATATGAAAAAGTATGTACTGTTAAGGAGCACTCTGTGAAATTATCCCTCCTTCTTCCCTTTTCATTGTATACTGAACTATCTCAAACAGTTGGGTTTCTCTTTATGTATATAATGTGGATTTTCTCCTTCTTATCCTACCTGGAGGAATTTCCCATGAGTTGGTTTTGTGAAGGGAAAACCAATGTGGTTTGCATTTTCTCTCTAGCTCTTTTGGATGAGATCCACAAATCCATACTACACTATCTAGACTGTATGGATCTCTGAGCACCCTGACTCAGCTGCTGATGTCCCTGTTCATTGCAGGGGAATTGAACTAGATGACCTTCAATGGTCCTTTCTAACTCAGACCATTCTATGATTCCATTATCCAATAACATACGGCTTTCAATTTTTCGGAGGTGGCACCTAAACTGAAGACTTTGTTGTCCTAAGCCATCTTTAGTCAGCTTCTCTACTTCACTCTCTGGAAGATAATCTTACATTTTTTCTTGTAATCTACAATTACAAGGCCAACTAAAGGGTTACTCTTTGGCCAGCTGGTATAGATTGGTTCATATATGTATTGCTCACACTTCTACTGCGGATTGTGGATGCCTAAACTACACAGCAGTTGGTCCCAGGTTCTGCTGGTTCCACATGGACTCTCCTCTGACCCAAAGATGGATTTTTTTTTTTTTTTCCTTTTCAGTTCCCATGCCTAAAACAACAGGAGGGCTGTGTTTTAGAACATCAAAGTGTTAATCTTTTGTGTTAACTGCTGAAAGAACTTAGGAAGACTATACACCTTCCCTTAAGTAGTTATGAAAATGACAAAGGAACCGGCCAAAGTGTACTTGGAAGATCAGATGACAAACATGTGCTGGCTCAAATGAAGAGCATAGTCTCAGTTTTCCTCCTGGCTCCCCCAGTGCAACTTTTATGGAACTCGGATTCGAATATCACTCTTCAGTGTAATGAACTCCATTTGGAATTTATAGAATGACTTATCAATAAAAAGGTACATAAGCCAGGGAGTGATTCAGTTGAGAATATATGGGTTAAATTAATAGTGAACCCCTTCATTATTTCATAGGGACAGGAAATTTGACTTCTTGCACCCACAGATTTTTAGAAAGTATAAATTTGCATGACATGAGGCAGTAGAAATCCATCTGACCTCCAAAAGCAAAAGGATGTTCAAAATAAGGTGACTAAACTGATGTTAATTCTTTTCTTGTAGGATTTTCTTTTTGTCTAACTCTGCAAGCAGGCTTAAAGAGTTTGTTTGCCTGAGCATGTTGCTATTTTTGCTGCTTTTGGTAGCTGAGACATCTGTGTGGGCCAGGGGAATATATAGTCATGGGAGGGCTATAGCCTTGTGGAGCAGCAAAAGGCCAGAGTCATTGGAGAAAAGGAATTGCTGAATCTAATACATAATTTTAACATTTATATGTTGAAATCTCTGCAGTAGGTAATTTTGCTGCTTTTAGTATGTTTTTAAGACCAGGTGTAGCCTACAGCTCAATCAGAATGACAGCAGTGACTTTTTCCAACTGCCAGTAAAAATTAGCCACCCAAGAAGAAGGGAATCAAGCATTGCCAATTGCTTAGTGACAATGAAATCATGAAAGGAAATGAAATTAATTTATCTCCTCCATCGCCATATTGCAAATAAATGACTGTAAAGGAACAAAAATTTGTTGTGCCTCAGGCTATTTCCATTCCAATGAGTAGAATATTTCTGTATATCTTTATTGAAATTTTTTTTTAGCCTACAGAAATCCTTTGCACTGGCCGGAACAAGAGTTTTCTGAAGAATAAATGAAGAAGAGGAAAGTCACATAGATGTGATTTCTGAGCTGCAATTTTGTTTGCAACAAAAAGAAAACCAAGAATAATTTGACAAAAAAGACGATAAATCTACTTGTGGAAATAATTCATGGAAATTGTAACTGTGCAATGTGGTGATCAATGAAAATACCATTCAAAATCTCTGGAAGCTAAAGTTATCAGTGTACCTTGAGATACATCACAAGCACAGAGGCACTGAGAGGCTCTGTAATAACCAAAGCAGTAATTGCCTTTTTCCAAAAGCAATATATTCTGTAGGCACCTTTTCTTTATTTACTACTAGTTTTCTAGCTATGTTTATTTTGTTAGTATTCTGTCATGAGAAAAATATGCTAAATGCTACTCAACATTCTAAACCGTTGTAGATTTTTTGGAGCTAGGGCTGCATCTTTTCAGAGGAAGCAGGATTGCAATGTGACTGACTGCAAAGGTCTAACCACTTCAAAGCTGATGGTTCTTCAGTCACTCCATGCTGGAAGCTTTGGGAAGTATTCCTCCAAGCTTCTGAAACTCCCTCTGGATCGGTCTCTGTGGTGAGGGAAACATCTCACTCCGTGTCACGTAAGCTTTGCCAGCATTCGCAGGAAGGCTAGCCTTTCTGACACACAAGTGTCTGCTGTATAGGTGTGGCCACTGCCCTAGATCCCTGCAGGGTCTGTGAGAGTCGTGAGATGTGTTGTGAGAGTTGTGTTCCTGTTGTCCAAGCTAAGGTGACACATGCCTCGAGAGAGATCATAGTTTGGTCACCTCTGTTAAGCACCCAAAGCTAATGAGACTAATAGCTCCCATATGATCCCTAAGAACATATTGTGATTGGAATATGGGCATGCTTTTGAACAACTTTGTGCAGAGCATGGAATCACACTGAGGCTCACTAGTTACTTGGATATTCCTATCTCCATAATTGGGAATTCAAATTTTTGTCTGTGCTAATATGGACATACTTACAGGCCAGCACAGCAAATGCAGTGAGCTATGTGTCCCCCTTTCTCTCTTCATCCCTTCACTCGGTCCACCATTATGGATATCTTGGAGATCCAGGGGGAGATTCTGCAAGGCACACTGAGCAGCAGAATGAGAGGATATCGAACTGTCACTGAATGCTTAAGATACTCTTCAGAGCTTCTGTTTTTCTTTGTCATTAGAGGTCTTACTGGAGAATGGAGGCATAAAACCTAGTTGTTTAACTGAGCAACTGTCTTCTGCTCTATTAGATAATACTCAGATTATGTTCTTCCAGTGCAGATTTTGCTTTTCCCCCACCCCACTCCAAACAACTCAACTCCTTGTCTCCCCAAACTCTCAGATAGAAGAAATCTGCAAAGGAAAGGAAGGCTTTTTGATTTATTTAGAGCATCGTGTCTGTTATAAGGAGAACATCAAAGAATAAATATCTCTAGTGTCATAGTGATAAATCTGTATTTTACCAAAATGCTCTTGCCTACCAATGAAAAAACTATTGTCTGTGTAATTTGTGCTTAATTTTATTTCTCAAATATCAGATTAAATTCTCCATTGTTGCTAAAGTATGTCTGTGCTTTGATCTCACTAAATTAGCTGCTGCAACGGGAAACAGGTAGAATTTTCAAGATTTCTTATATTTACATCAGCTAGAAGAAAAATGACATTCTGCACTCATATCTTTTCTCAATGAAATGAGAAAAAATTCCACCCCCCCCCCCCCCCCACACACACACACACACACTCAGCAGAGATTACAGAAAACCAGAGCCAGTTTGGAGTGTCCTGGTGATCTTAATATTCCAGGTAGCATCTTAGATATAAGGAAAAAATCTTTCACAGTGAGGGTGGTGAGGCACTGAAACAGGTTACCTAGTGATGTGGTTGATGCCCCATCCCCATCCCTGGAGACTTTCAAGGCAACCGGGTCTATCTGTGGTGCCTCTGTTCATTGCAGGAGAGTTGGACTAGATGGCCCTTAGAAGTTGCTTCCAGTTCTAATGATTCTATGATTCTGTGATTCTAGGTGTTTGAAAAGATGTCAGAAGATGAAAGACTGAAAACAAAAAACAAGACTTCAATTCCCCAGTATTTGCTATGCAGTTAATTCCTTTCTATTTGAATTTACCTTCCTGAAGATCGATGAGATTAACTTCAGATAAATGGACATGGCTGCAGTGCAAAAATGGCTGCATTGCATGGGTTTGCTTTGTATTTCCACGTACCATCATGATGAAACCTTGCCGACCAGAGTTATCTCTGGCTTGTGATCATGTCCTTTAGCTCGTCTCTTCCACATTTCTATTCCCAGAGAGAGAAAGCCACAGACTGAGGGCAGCATGAAGAATTCTAGTGTCTACCAAGACTGGGCAGGAGATGAAAGAAAGATGATACTGAGAGAAAGAGTTTATCAGTTATCACTTCATACTTTTCCCAGTGGCACACAACCTGAAAAATAGAAGTTGTTTGCAACTAGTGGGGTGAAGTTTTGCATTCTAGCACCAAAACAAACAAAAAACCTTGTCATTACTGAATGGTTATGTGCCTTCAGCTATAAGACCAGAAAGACATCCTCCTACAAACTTCAGTTTATTTTCCAGAAGTTAGTCATACAGACTGAGAGCAGTGTACATGTGATGGCACTATTCAGCAGGGTGCATGGTTGTGCATGTTAACTACATGCTTTGTGCCTTTCTAGAGATGTGGCCAAAACTATTTTAAAAATGGTTCACAAACGTTTAATTGTAATCAGTTAGATTATAGAATAAAAGCCCATCTACATATCCAAGAGACACCTCAGAGAGACAGTGGCAGGCAAAGAAGCCCAAATAATACCATGCCTGGCTACAGTCAAGCCCATACCAGCCCTTGTACCAGAAAAATTCACCCCAGTGTGCAGACATAAGACCCATTGTAAGGAGTCACAAGGAGTATCTCTCTTAAGAACTAAGGAGAGTTTCTACCTAGGACACATTACGGGATGAAGTGTAAAAGCAGTTTGGAATTGCACAGGACTTACTATGGGCTATTTAGAGGAGGAACCAAAGGTAGGGAAAGGCAAAACTTAAAATGGGCAGAGAATATCAATTTGAGAAATAAATAACTGAGTATCATGAAATCAGAAAAGAATTATTTGTAGATACATTTTGTGTGCGTTTTTGACTTTTGAGTGTTGATTACAGTACAACTTTTTGCCTATTGCTGAATGGTGCTTATAGAGCATCAAGGCATTCACTTTTTCCCACTTTACTCCATCAATATAAAAGATGGGGATGGGCAAGAGCCTGCAAGGTGACTCTGCCAAGACATTTGGGATGTCCAAAGGGATATCCCATACTATAGGATATTGGACTTAGCAGTATGAAAGTCAAATAAAGGTGTTTGCCTTCCCAGGACACTTTTGAGTACCAAGACCCTGCTACCCAGGAAGCAGCTGGGTAGTGGTCCACCAATGGGAGGCAGAGAATAAACATGTTTTGTTTTGCTTTGAACTATCATTATGTCAATCCATGAGTTTTTCTTTGATTTTCTTCCCATCCTGTAAGACAGTGAAGTGAGCGAGTGCATACATGTGTTTGGATGTTGCCTAGAGTCAACACACTAGTGTGCTTTGTGAATTTCAGTTTATCTGTATGCATGTATTAATTAGGTAAATATATGAATATGTTACCTGACTGTGTGTTTCAAGCTGGAAATTGTATAGGAATATCCAGTTCCTAGTAGTTTGACAGTAAATATAAATTTTGAATCTTTGGAATAGCTTAAAAGCAAGACTTTGCAGAAAATAATCTCATGCATGATAATGTGCAGCACATAGTAAATGGAATGACTAAATCTTGATCTTATCATTTTTTCTTTGCACAGTCTGGAAGACAGGAAGTTCCATACTAACACAAGAAAGAACCTTACTGGCAGAGTGATGCAGCACTGGAACAGGCTGCCCAGAGTGGTTGTGGCGTCTCCTGCTCTAGAGATATTTAAGACTCATCTGGATGCCTACTTGTGCAGCCAGATGCAGAGAACCTGCTTTAACCTGCTTTAAGGGAGTTGGACTTGATCTCTAGAGGTCAAGGTCACTTGATCTCTAGAGGATACTTCCAACCCCTACAATTCTGTGATTTCATATCAGTTATATTTTTGGAAGATCACACAGTCATGTAAGAATACACATCTACCTAGCTTTATCTCTCAAGTTTATGTACCTGAATTAGGAACAAAAGGATCTCTGCAGAGTTGTAAAAGATCTGCTGGATCCTCATCACCCATTCAGGCTCCTGAAGTCCTTAATGGGACTTTATGCATGACTTAATGCCGCTGATACCACCCCATTGGTCTGCCTAAGACATCCTACTAAGTAGTCCGAATGCGGCTCAGCAATCAGCAGTCAGTGGTCACCAGTTCCTCTCTCAGTGCTCCCCCACACCCTAAAACGGACAGTGAATGGAGGCAGAAATCTGAGTATGAAGGAGCTGTGTGATTTGAAGACAATTGCTGGTCCCCATATCTTTATTAAGTGTAGCAATGCTTGACTCACTAGCAGAACTTGGAGGTCTCAGCTGATGGAAAAACTTTTTAAATGAAAATGAAATTTTTATGCTTTGTGAACTGAAGTAGAGACAGGAAAGTAGTTTAGCAAACTAAAGAGCTGCAATAAGAACAGAGAAAAAAAGACTAGCATACTCTACACTTGTGAAGACCTGTCCCTGCTGGTCACTATTCACACTTTCACCTTGAAAATTCATACATACGATGGTAAGAATGGACAAAGCTCTGTAAAAGTAAGTTTGGAAAAATTAATTACTGATGAATAAATGAAGGCAGCCAGCACTGAGTCTTGGGTGAAACAGGTTTTAGAGATAACCCACGTAAGATACAAGCATATGACACACATGAAACTTACTGTATATATAGAAAACAGGTATGAAGAAGAATGAAGACCAATGAAGAAAGAGCCTATGTTAGCTAACTTGTAAGAATACTGCCCCCTATCAATGTCAGATTACAGCCAAGAAGAACATGGGATGGTGAGGACATGTTCTGACCACCATTCTTCTTGTAACAAAAAGGGCTGGGAAGTACACCACAGGAAGGGTAGATATGAAGGATTTTATTTAGCACAGTTTTAACTATATTATTAATTTGTCTTTTCCTATAAAGTTACATAATTTGAACAATATATTTTTTTTATTTTTCCACATTAATAAGCATTACTGTAAGGTGTTCAAAGCCCTTATTTCCTTCTTGCTGTGTGCACAAACTATGTATGTGCACAAACAAAAATGGTCTGGCTCAGGAGGAGACACAGGTGACGGACTCCTGCCCTGACAGAACCATGGAGGTGGCCATCAGCAAGCCAGCAGTACTTACATTTACCTTAGGTATAAAATATGCTGAGTGAAAATAATTGAGAAATTCAGGGATTTCTGATTTTCAACTGTGCATCTGTCTTCTGTTTTAAATGTCTACAACTTGTTTTTAAAGATGTTTTAGAGAGAAAAAAAATGTTTATTACCGCTGTTTGCTGTGTAGCTCAAAAATGCTGTTTCCAATCCAGTAGATTTTATCATGTCCCCAAATACAAATGTCAGTTTCTAAAATATACAGTGATTACAGCAAATGAAAATCTCACCATTTCAATGCCACTTGCCTCACTGGCAATGACATTTTGTTCAGTGCTTCTCGGAACATGAGTACTTTTTTCAGGCTGTGGCTTCTCATCCTGCAAAGCTTTTCTTCTTATGTACAGCAAGGCAATCATATAATCACCTTGTTCTTGTGCACCCAAAAAAGAAAATAAACTCCGATTTTTAAATTGTTATACTTTTTGTTGTATACTACTTGCTGTTTCCTGATTTCTGTAGTGCTGTTTATTTCTGCCTTCATTTTCTTTTTCAGCTTCCTCAGTGCTCTGAGACCTCATTCTTCCTTTATGTCTTGTCCTCACTCTTTTCTTTCTTTCTTTCTTTCTGTAACTCTCAAATTTTCTTCCTTGTAGCTGAGTTATCAAATGACTGGGCTCTTCTTTCTTTGTTCTCTTACTATTGTCTACCATCTCATTGACCTTGGCACTTTCATTCAGCTTCTCAGTCACAAATGTAATTCACTCTTTTGTTGTCATTTCAAAATAGGCTTTTCTTTTGCCACTTCCATTTCTTGGTAGCTATTTCTATCTTGATATTTTTATTCTATGTTTGTCTAAATGTCCTCCCAGAGTAGACTTTTATTTGTGCTTTGTCTTTTCCTTTTCTTATAAGTCCAATATATTCCTTTCACCTGCATCATTCACATATTGACTAGTGTTATTTTTAATGGAATTGCTGTGTCTATTTAGTCTATTTTTACTATCTGTGTAGCTCTTGGATGAGGAGTGCTACAGAGGTGGTTGCTAATACTTCAGCTAATCACGGTTGCCAAAGTTGTGGTTCAGAGAGTAGGCACTTTTTCAAAAAGCACACACAAGTAGGAACAGTTTTGAGGGCTGGGATATCTTTTCATCTAACAAAACTAGATACTGACCTTGTCTGGGGTTGTATGCACTACTGCGATGCAGAAATATGTAATACTGCTGGCTACCTCTGTTCATTAGTTTATCACTAACTCCAAATAAAATGCTGTGTATTTTCTTTCACATTCAGTTCCATCCAGTTGTTTACCTATGACCACATGTTTTGGATAGTGCATGCTGTGAGCCATAAAAATAACAGCAGTACCATCCCATTTTCTTTTGTTCAGTAACAGCTTATTGCTGTGCTTTCCCAGTTGTGGTGATCCTATGTTGACACTAGAAGCGCGTAAAAATTAAAATGCTGTTTGTCACTGTCCTAGAAGTGATCTTTTCAATACTTGCCAAGGCAGCTATCACATAATTTTTATGAGTGCTTGCCTTTGTGATTCTATATTATTAGAACCTTGGGCTCCGTATTAAGAGTTAAAGAGAAATGTGGTTTTCAGCAAGGGAACAACCTATGGTATTTAACATGCATTATGGCGATTTACATCAATTATGCCTATCTGCAATTAAAAAAATAAAGTGCAATTAGGCTCATGAATGGTGCAGGAATGACATTTCTAGAAATTGAAGCCATCAGATACCATCAAAGAGAAAAATTAGCCAAAGCAGGTATGTGAGCTGCCCCAACATGACACAAGGAGCAAGAGCTCTTTGATAGACTAATGGTTGGACTAGATGATCTTAGTGGTCCTTCCAACCTTAATGATTCTATTATTTTTGTACCTGTTCTATTAAATTAGTGATTTTAAGAACCACCAGGGAGAAAGCAAGCAGCTGCCATGGGAAAAATAGCATCATAGAATGACTTGAGTTGGAAGTGTCCCCATGGATTACCAAGCTCCAACCCCCCTGCCACAGTAGGGCTGCCAGGGCCCCATCCAGCCTGGTCTTGAACACCTCCAAGGACAGAGCGTCCACAACCTCTCTGGGCAGTCTGTTCCAGCACCCCACCACTCTCTCTGTAAAGATCTTTCCCCTGACATGCAATCTAAATCTTCCCTCCTTGAGCTTAAAATAATTCTCTGTTATCCTATCATTGTCTACCCTTCTAAAAAGTTGATTTACCCCTCTGTTTATAACCCCCTTTTGAATACTGGAAGGCTGCCATGAGGTCTTCTCACCGCCTTCTCTACTCCAGGCTGAACAACCTTGGTTACCTCAGCATATCTTCATAGGTGAGGTACTCCAGCCTTTTGATCATCTTCATGCCCCTCATCTGGTTGTTCTCTAACAAGTCAAAGTCAGGTCAGCCATAGGACGGCACTAACATAAAAGTCTCAGGGATCAGTGACAGCATCCAGTCCACTGGTCCGCTTAGTTGATCATAGGGAGTCACTCTGAGGTAGGGGTTGAGGTGGCAGACTTGTGTTAGGATCTCTGGGGGTGGGGCTGAGGTGTCTTGGATAAATTGAAGGAACTAAGGTTGGGTGGTAATGAGGTGGGAGAGGGCAGGGAAGAGCAAAGGCCAGCTACAGCTTTTTGCATGATTCAGAGGTAGCCATCCACCCCATTTGTGGGTGAAGCAACATGCTTGAGGGAACTGGAAGGGGCACCCTGCAGAACACAGTGGGGAGGAGGTCTGAGTAGATAAGGGATGTTTCAC